>VZTI01000691.1:1176965-1226389 GCA_013397865.1 Struthidea cinerea | reverse complement strand
AAAAAAAAAAAAACAAAAAACCTAAACCAAAACACCTCTATTTTTTTTCATGTCTTTTGTTTACATTTTCTTGAAATGGTACTTTGAGCATGACTAAAATACAGGAATGCATTTTTGAAAGGACCAGAAAGAAACAAAACTTCCTCTTGTTGTATCTTTAATCGTATCCAGACTCTCTTTTAAATTAGTCCTGTTAGTATCTAAAAAGAGTTTTTAAAATGTGTGTAGATGATGTGGTAGAAAAGAGTTATTTGTCTCTCTCAAAAATTTACCCAAACTTTTAGGCTGATTGTCTGCACTAGGATGGTTTCTTAACTTGTTTAATTCAAAATGTGTTTTAACCCTTGCCAAATAATGCTAATTTCCTTTGTTGAGAAAATACCCTTTTCATCCTGCTTTATGGTACTAAGAATCAATATGCTACATGTTTAGAGGATGTGGGAAAATTCAGTTAAGGAGCTTTAAACTTATTATGTCAGAGTTTTCTTACTCTGTGTTTGCCAGAGATATGACTTCCTTCCTGTGTCTCTAACATCTGAAGTAGTCCCAGGAGGTCCAACAGTAACAATATGTTCTTCTCACTTGCTGGTTTGAAGTAAAAGGATGAAAAGTATTTCCTGAACATGTATACTCATGCATGTATATTAAATACACAAAGCCATGTACACAGGGAGCTGTGTATATGTAGACATGTGAATAAAAAGCAGACTTTTCTACGAAAAAAATGTAAGGCAATCTCAAAATTGTCAGTTTTGCTCATTCTATGGTTGTATAGACAAAATTAGCTTTTGTTAAGGAACGACCAGGATTTATTGTAAAGAAATTGCTTCCATGCATTCCACTCCTTGAGACTTCTCATCCCAGACTTACCCATGGTAGAGGCTGCTGCAGCCATCAGACTCTGAGCTACCTTTGGGGCTATGAAGTCAGTGTCACCCACGGAACAAGGGATGTATCATCAGGAATTACACACAAAAGAGATTATGTCATTTCTGCACAGCTATGCTGATTTACGTAAAACATCCCACTAATCTCATACACTCATTTAACTTTTTCCTCTCTAACTCTATATTGAACTCATAGAGTTCAATTGCAGAAAAGTGTTCCCCTTGGGATTTTGGTTTTTGTGCCTTTTTCTAGATTGTTGGTTTTTATTTTCTTCTGCCAGAACACACTGGTCAGGAGTGGTGAAGTTGCATGTAACCACATTTGAAATGTGTAATTTATCCAGGATGATATGCTGGTGCACAATTTTTCTGTGTATGACTGTGAAAAATTGCCAACTGAGCTGTTGGCAGGCAGAATATCAAACCCAGCTCAGCCCTGTGTGTATGAGAGAGTTTAAGAAGGTAATTGACACTTTGAGCCTCTATTTGCCAAAGAAAGAGATAATGACGTTCTCCAAGAAGATTAGCATCTAACCAAACATTGTGCTCTAAATATAGAGCACAAAGACAGGTGATGTTTGTGAAAATGCTGCTGGGCTGCAGGAGAAAGAGGGGGCTGAAGGACTTCAATTTTGCACTGTATATTTTTTAGGTACACAGATTTAATTTAGAGATTATGGCTTGAAAATGAAATTTACAGTATGTGTGTTTTTCAGCGATAAGAAATTGATTTTGTGACCTTGGTACACACTAATTGAAATATCTGGCACTGTGTTTTGCTGAGGTTAAAGGAAGCCATATATGCCTGGAACCGCATTCTTCTTTCACCTTGAACTGCGCGGTTAATCACAGCCCCAATCACGGGCAGGAAGGAAGCTGCTGTTCCACTGGAGTACAAGGAAGCTGAATAATCTCTGCTCATTGTCTAAGGGATAGCTTGTTGTGTGATTACTTCTGTCTGGGTTTAGGAGATTCATGATTACTTTAAAATGGAGAATTCTGGTGGAATTAACATTCAGGGAGCACCAGAGGCCAGAGCGTCAGCAGCTGCGGTGCCACAGCTGGAGCAGACAGGCCGAGGTGCAGGGAGCTCTTCCACCTGCCCACCACAAAGCTGGCTGCTCCTTTAGGGCTGAGACAGCTCTGTCCTGTGCTCGTTGCCACTGTGCCAGGACACGAAACAGGGAAAAGGTTCTGTGACTGTGCTCTGCTGCATGCTGTTTCAGTGGCACGCACCGCTCTGCCCCCGGACTGCTCCTCCTGTGTATCCTCCTGCTCAAAAGGCCAGTTGCAGCATTAAGGAACAGCAGCTATGTCCCAAGGGACTCCACTGGTGGGGTTTTAATATGTCTGCTTAATTTAACGGGGTTTCTGTCTTAGCTTGGACACGTACAACTGTGACACTCTGAAGTTGTCTATAAGCTAGTGTGGCAGGGTGTCCCTTTATTTTGCTTACTACTTAATGTTGCACATTTGTTAGGTTGGCACAGGATCCTGTTTTTCAAAAAAGGAAAATGAAAGCTCCTGAAAAGCCTCGACAATAAATGGTTATTTGTTCAGAACAGCCAAGTCTAATCTTTGTTTATGTTACTAGGCTTCGTGTAATGTTGTTGCAATAAAGAAAAATAGTTCTTCAGGATATGCGCCGGCTTTTATGTTTTATTTGTAATGAAAGCTATGCACATAGGCAGCAATCTACATAAGTTACAGTGAGGGAGAACATAAGCTTGGGTGGTGACTTGCATGTTTATAAATTTACTTTTTATTTGCAGCAAAGTGTCTGAATCTCAATTTTAAAAAAAGTGAAATTAGTCTGAGGTATTGCAGGTTTCATTCCCAGAATTTTACCAGTGGAAGACTAAGAGAAAAGGTGAATTCATCCTACACTAGGAGACCACTGCTTCTCTCCTGCCCCATCTGTGCAGATGAGCTGTGGGTCCACTCCCACAATCATTGTCCTGTCTTCTCATGTTCAGTCCCCATCTGGGACAGGGTACAGTAATCTTCACTGCCCTCCTAACATTACAGTGGGTTTTGGGTACCCCCAAAGCTCAAAAGGGCTGAGGATAACACAGCCTTGGGTCACAGTTTGCATCAGGAGTGTCATGGGGGGCAGGGAGATATTGCAGCAATAATCTATGCATCACATGACAGTCTTCATCACTGATCCCTGTAACATCAGAGGCCCTAAAGAAATGCCAGAGAAAGTTCAGGATGTTGGCGTGGACTGAAAGAGAAGTTCAGCTAAGCTCTGCAGGCCTAAATAGGAGCTCTGAGTCCTGCATTTTTTCCTTGTGGTGATGGGAAAGGAGTAGGTGGAAAATTGTATTACGATGAAGGCTTTGCCTTATTTTTTCTCTTGAATAAATCATTTTCATGGGTAGTATTGATCCTGAGGAAGATCTACCTTTCCAAAATCAGCCTGTAGGAGTTCAGAAGAGAGAGGAAGCCAGAGGTACTCAGGCCCTTTGTTCCTATCCAAAGTGTTCCATTATTTAGAGCTATGATGAAGCATGCATCAATTCATAAATACGACCCACTGTGCAATATAAAAATATCAATATTTCTCTCCCATTGTGTAAGGGATATCTGGTGCATACAGAAAGACTTTCGTCTCCTTAGCTACCACAGAGAAAATGGGAAAGGCAAATAGCCTTCCAAAGTGACTTGAAAACAGAGATGAGGAGAAGTTTCTAAAACTTAACACAGCTTTTCATCTGAGCAGATCAAAAGAGAAACTGTGCAGGGTGGCAGTTGTAAATGATGCAGAACTACAATTTGGCTTCTTTTTCAGTGTTGTCATGCAAATCTTGGTATGGTGATTCCACAACTCTTTCATCACACTCAGCTCCACAGTTAAAACCTACGAAACTCTTAGTAAAGCTGTTTTAGAAAATGAGATCACTTCAGGGATGTATTATACAGCACCAGTGGCCTCACAGAAGTCAAATATTCAGTCCTAGGTGTGTCAGGACACAGCAGTGGGGTATACAAGTGTTGAGCTCCATTGGTATCATTTTGCACACGAGCTCTGAGATTTAGGTGGATGCCAAAGGAGAGACTGGGATAATATTTACACAGCTGTAGACTGCAAAAAAAAAAGAACTCTTAACTGAACGTTTTGTATTTCCTCTTGAACAAACAGGTAGTATGCTAATACCACCAAATGCTTCATGTTTGAGTGGAGGGATGTGCTAAAAAACCTCTGGGTTTTATTTCCTGTTCTCAGAGAAAGATACAGCAGCTTTATTAGCTGTAAACTGCTCTTGAAACTCAAGTTTTGGCCTTACACTGATGACCATTCAGAAAACTTTTAACTTGGCAATGGCACATTCCCCTCAGGGAATGCCATGCAGACAGCGACATTCCATTTTGAGCTTGATATTCAAGCTAGTAAGGAGTCTGTCCTGCAATATGGACATCTGGCTTTGAGTGCTGCAAGAGAAACCCAAGAGCCGGGCTATTGCTGCTTTCACTGGCAGTGTGGTAAAAATAGATTTGCTGCCTCTGCTCTTGCAGCAGCAAGCAGTGGCAAGAGCACAGATGAGTACAGTCAGATATTATAGTTTCCTGCAGAAGGGGTGATGCTGATGACATTCCTCCAACAGGGAGGTAGGTGACTTACATTTGAGTCTTGCTAGCCACAATGGCTGCAGGACACAAAGCCACAGTTAGGGATGGATTTTCCAAAGAAATATATGTTGAGCACTTTTGAACTGTCCGGCTCTATCTGAGGTGCCTAAAGGAGGACTGAGTTGTTTCAAAAGAATACTCCCAGTTGTGGATGCCAAGCAGTTGAAAATCTGTCCCTGAAGTGCCTTTTATTTTCCTATCACCTGATGGCAGTTTGGGCTTTTGATTGATTTATTTCTTTATTTTTAACTGTAAAGATCTTTTAATTAGGGAGAGGAACTATGTGAATGAGCTGGAGCTGCTGGTGGTAGCAGCTCCTTGCCATTAGAGATTGGGTCATTAAATAAGTAGATAATATCCTCCTTATTGAGAAGATTTAGAAAATCATAAGGACTTTGCATTATTACAGTGTTTAGCATTCACAAATGGAGCAAAAAACCCCATAATGGCAATTTTCATTAGCTGCAATGCATGTGGAGGGTTCTTTTCTTTCTTTGAACAGCCAAACACTAAACAATTCCTAAATCCCTCCTTGTTACTTAGGTTTTCTTCTTGGTGGTTAAAAACCCCATAAAGAAGAAATTGAAGACTTGCTATTAAAATACTTGCTGACAGCTCCATTCAAAACATCCTTTCAAATAGTGCTATATCACATTGTGATTCATCTGCTATTCTGATAGAGTTGCATTAGCTAGTACCTTCCTTCTTGGTTAGGGCCCATCTCTTTTTACTGGAAAATTCTTCCTTTAAACACTTTGCTGACTTTTTTGCTGTAAACAAGCCTTTGTCTGGTGCAGTACTGTTTGTGTTGCAGAACACATGTAACCCCTAAAAAGCACGGTGACAGGCTTATTGGGCATGAAAAAGGACAAAACAACAAGACAAAGAAACCCTTTTTCCCCTCCTCACCTGTGTTGTACGGGTGTGAGTGGCCTGTGCAATTAGCACAAGTCAGGGTTTCTGGCTCAGCATCGGGTCCCCACAGCCCTGTGTCCCCAGGAGGGCACGCTGCCCTGCAGGGCTGCCACACCTCCTAGCACTGCCTCTGCCGGGGCCAGACCCTGTAAGGCAGCACCACTGCAGCACCAGTATGCAGCCTCCACCAGCTGAAGACCAAACCCAGGAACGTCCTGGGGATAAGTGGTCCCCAGTGAAGCGGGGTGAATTTCACTGTTGAAGCTTGAAGTTAGAATTATTTACAGTCACTTTAACAGGACAACAGCTGCTCTTTACCTAGCGATGAGCCAAGAGCACTGAAAGAATTTGGATCTGAATTGCAGATGGATGGATTTCAATTTGATTCAAGTAGCTGGACTGCACAATTCCGTACTGTAAGCTCTCAAAGTCAGAGCTTGAGAGAAAAATCATTAATTTGGAAGCTGATACCCTGAAAGACTTTTATGAAGCAATATATTTTCATAGCAGACACAGATCAATTTAAAAGTAGTAATCAAGAGCCATGTGCTACGTGTTCACAGACAAAAAATGTGGGGAATCCAGCCAGAGCCAGACACTTAACATTCAGAGCATTCAGACTAGCACTGAAGTTACTGCCTCTATGGAAAATGGTAGGGTTCAGAATTAAAGTATTGTGAATTTGTGAGATAATCACAATGCTGTGCAGATATAAAGATGCTGCTGGATTGCTGCCAGAAACTAGCTCAATGTAACTTTTCTAGGCAGATTTGGGTTTAACTTCTGTAGAAACTTTGGAGCAAGGAAGAGTCTCTGCAAATATTCCACTGAATAGATGTGTTAAACTCTTGAGACGAGACAATTATAACATAATAGGACCCATTAAAAACACTTTTTATCATATTTGAAAGGCAGACTGCAAATTCAAAGTTACTACACAAGCTTTCATCAAATGAGATCTAGGCCCAGGGATTTTTCCCTTGCCAGTCCTAAGAATTTTTTAGGTGTAACATTCCATTAAAAAATAAAGCATCCATGCATTAGTGCTTTATGTCACCCAAGTAGTTGCATCATACAAAATCAAAAATTTATATTTACTTGGATAGTACTACAACTAAACTCCTCCTGGAAATTTTTAACCTTGTTCCCTAAGTAGTCTCTCCGGCAATACTTACATGAAAAAAATAGTAGCCACTAGCAGCAATGGGTATTTCAAAAGGTGGATTGTATCTCTCATCAAATTCTCAAACATTCAGGATTTGCACTTGGAGCCAGGCATGGTTTTCACTCCTCTGCTGAAATTGTCCTCTATCACGGCTTAACACAACCTGAAGAGACTTTTGTGTGCGTTACATACATTTTCTTAGGTTGATTTGGCTCTAGTTTACCATGTCAATCATTACCGGTCAGGAAGGAAAGTAGGGAATAACATAACCTTTACTGGATACATTTGTTTTAGCTGACATGTTAAGGCTTTCTGTGTGTCATGGTTTAACTCCAGCCAGTGACTCAGCCCCACACAGCTGCTGCTTTGCCTTCCCAAGTGGGGTAGGGAGAGAATCAGAAAAGTTAAAGTGAGAAAACTTGTGGGTTGAAAAATGACAGTTTTATAAGTACAGCAAAAGCCGTGCACACAAGAAAAGCAAAACAGGGCTTTCATTCACCACTGCCATGAGCAGGCAGGTGGTCAGCCACTGCAGGGCAGCAGGGCTCCATCATCCATAACTTGGGAAAACAAAAGCCATCACTCCGAATGTCCCCCCTTCCTCCTTCTTCCTCCAGCTATATGTGCTGAGCAAGACACAATCTGTTATGGAAAAGTATGGTGTAGTTAAGCACTCTGCACTAAACTAGATAAGGGCAGTGGCATATTTTCATGGGTGTTTCCATAGCACACAGAGCACAGTGCTTGGAAAACATCTTATTTTTCATGAGGAGCCTGGTCTAGTGACAGGTACCCCTGCTCATAGCTGAGAGGTTAGAACTAGATCTTTATGGTCCCTTCAAACCCTAACCATTCTCTGATGGTTCTATGATTCTGTAACATAAGACCTATTGGGCACATGCAGAACTTATTTTTGCTTTTACACTTCTAGGTAGATTCCATTGGGGTGGATTGTTTTGCTTGCGGAGAGTGAATTCCTAAAAGGGTTTATTGCTTCTGTCAATTTTTACTACGTCTGTTCTCACCATGTTGATAGTATATGCAAAGAAGTCATACAAAGAAAATGGTGAGATGTTTACCACTGGATATTATATATTGATATGAAGACACATGGTTTTGTATTACATTGCTACATGCCACTGTGTAGCATGAAACCACACAAAATCTTAGAAAACCCCAAACATTGAAATTTATTGAGACTAGAAAATGAAAATTAATATCTGGGATCTTTGGGAGAAATGTTATGATTCATAATTACCTCCTAGCTGATTTTGTTGTTATTTCTCTGCTTCAGCCTTTGACAGACCAGAGGCAAACTGCTTTTAGCTGGACTGTCAGTGGCCTCCCATTATTATGAGTTGGGACATAAAACCCCTCCTCACATATTTGTATAGGTGAGTCTGGTCACAGACTCTTCCCATTCCCATCCTCTCTGCTTTCCCTCTATAGAATAACTCTGTCCTGATTGATACGAAAAGCATCTAGTAATTTAGCATCATCCTTGAATTTAATTCTCAGAATGTTCATCTCTTTTTCCAGGGCATTAATGTAAAATGAAACCGGGCTTAACACCAGCTCCTGGGGAAACCCAACTGGATACCCCTTCACAGCTGAGTGCAGTGCTGTTTGTCATGACCCACTATCCTTTGTTTACATTCCTGCAGCTGGTTTGCAATCCCCATGACAGTACTCTTATCCAAGACATTATGACATACTTTTCTTATAAGATTTTGTGAGCCACTGTATCAAATGCTATGCTACGTCCCAGATATATTGTACTTTCAGCCATTGCTGAGATTCACAGCTAAGGCTTTCAGGCAAAGGGGGTGGTAAATCCCAACTCATACTTCAGCAATGGGAATCTCATACGGGGAGTGCCACCAGAAAACGAGGAATGGCAGAGAGATGGGACTAGCTACAAGTTAGCAGATACAGTCAGAAGGAAAGGCCAGAAAGGCACGGCATAGCTGATAGTAGGGGGGGATCTGCCATGATGGTCTGAACAGAAGAAAGGAGCAGGGCAAGCCAAAGAGAGTCTCAAAACTGAGAATCAACTTGATGGGGGAATTCTGGACCTGTCAGCTCTAAAAGAGGATCTCTAAGCTGTCATCAATTCAGTGGGTTTTTTTTTATTCTGTTCAAACCAGGAGCCATGCCTTACTCTCTTTCATAGTAATTGTTCTGCTGCTATTTGCATCACATGCTACTTGTGGATTTGGGAAACAATTTGAAAAATATCCAGCAATTATCTGCGTGAATTCAGATGGAGGCATCTTGCGTGTGCATTGCGCAGTTTGCATCTGTAGGACATCTCTTCTCATGCCATGAGGGCCATGTGGATTGGTGGGCACAGGAGCTTTTGCTGTCATAGCCCCATGTTTGGGGCTTGTCCCTTACTCAAAACAGAAATACATGGACAGACCTTGCACTGGCTTTACCAAGAGCTATTCCTGCCTGAGAATGGCAAGATCACACTGAGGATCAAATCCTCTTTCTGAAGGGATTACATTTCCTGCCAAATATGTGACATGGTTCAGTTTCAAGCACATACAAAATAAATCTCCATCAAGACAGACATTTAACAGTGGCTTAGTATCCAGGATTGTCATGGGAGACAGCTCTCAGCATCCAATCTAGCAGGATCTTCTGGCCAATGTCTGCAAGACCTTGGGCTCTAACTCTCTTAAATAATTTATAGGGATACTATCTAATGAAGCTTTTGTATTAATTTATATGTACTGCACAAGTGTGGATAAGAAGAGTTAAATTTTTGGGGGAGATGACTTCTGAGAAGCCACTTCAAAAGACACTAGTTTTCCTTCCTGTCAACTCTTGTCACTGCTTGCAAATCTTCACTATCTTCTTTGTGTCACTTACCCATGTTCATCCTTGGACTTTAAAATGCATTCATCAAAGAGATAAAAGGTTTCATTTTGTACATCACAAAGGATTATCCTGTGAAAACAATGCTACTGAAAATATGTGATGGCTGATTTTTAAGGAATGTGTGGACACTTTGTGCACATTACAAAAATTTCAGTGCAGCTCCTGGAAAAAAAAAGAAGCAATATAATCTTGCTCAAGAGATTCCTGTTTCTGGCAGTGCTGGGTGCCTGTTCTGAGAGCTCCCAAAAGTCATACTTCCTGTGCGGGAGAATCAGAGGCAGATGTTGTTATTTCCACCCTGGAAACTAACTGCTAATGTCATTAATACCCTGCTCAGAATACTCATCAGGAAGGTATGGGTAATAGTGTCATGAGATTTTTTCCTTATGAAAATATGCAAAAACAAAAGAAGAAAGAAAAGAAAATATAAGGATGTTTTAAACCAGATATGGCAGCCTTTAAGATTTTGCACCACCTTCTTCCTCTGGAAATAAAGAATGTGTAAAGCAGACCAACTTGGGGTGTGTTGGCATGGCTATGTGATCCCAAGATCCAATCCGTACTTCAGGATTGCACTGATTGGAAAAATGCTCTCATGAATAAAATAATGCAGGATAAAGTGTTGTTTATGATTTCTTTTCTCAGCAGATTAGCTATGTACATCTTGTAACACAGGCTGGCTCTGTGGAATATCAAGCACTTCAAGAAACGTGTTAGAAAATGAATTACATTATCCAGCCAAAGCAATATCAGAAATGTCCCAGAGTCTACACTATCTTAATGTTGATTTAAAATCATATATTCATATTACCTTTTTATGTCTAGTAAAGCAATGTGATGGAGCCTTTCTTTTGCCAAAGTTTTATTATCTCATTTCTCTGAGTTAGGTAAACTGTAATGTGTCTGCTTTACAGATGGGTAAACTTAGCATAAAGAGAGGGAAGTCACTGTTTTGAGTCAAGAAAGCCTAAATGTAAGCACTTTCATCTATATTGGTCAGCCACAGTGGCAGTGGCTCCTAAAATGAGCCTCTTTCCATTCATTCACTTATATGACAGATTATTTTACTTTAAACAATTCTTGGGTAAAATACATTAGGTATCCCTAGGGCAGGAGCCTGAAATCAAGACTGGCACATGAGACATTACCTGCCCGGCTGGAGAGATGCACTCCTGGGCTCAGGGTTGAACTGCTCTTGCCAACTGAAGTAGCCTCGATAGGAGGGATGGGGTGAAGTTCTGCTCAGGCACTGCCTGCAGGCGGGTGATTAGGGTGTTTTTCAGGACTAGGGGAGGGCAGGTTTGTTTAAGATTGCCTCTAAACTCCTTCATGCTAAAACACTGCTAATGAAGAGGACATTGCCACTACCTCCATGTCTCTTCTTTTCTTTTTCCTGTGTTTGAATAAAAGTGACTGCAGCTGTGCTGATAGGTGTTTATAGGACCCCAACCCCTTGGCAAAGAGTTACCAGTGGAATAGAGGCACCATTACAAAATAAAGACTGGCCCCCTTATTGTTGGCAGGGTCAAGACCATCCTGAACATATCAAGAAGCACAACACAGGCATTTTTCAAAGTGCTTTTGATGCAAAATCCTTTTTTCAAGTTGTAATTAAAGAAGTAGTCACAGAGAAAGTAATTAGAGTACCCCAGTCAGTAGCCAGTCTTTTCCAGCCAGAATTTTATGTCCCCCCTTCCTAATTATAGTATAGTATAAATTATAGGCATGTAAATTACAACTAGTATTATGAAATATTGGACCTGCTGGGGGTTTTAGTCTGCATATATGGAATAGTCAACATACTGTTTCCATCATTTTAATAACCTATATAGAGCAGGTGGCTGATGCAGTTAATACTGGCATCATTTTTCTTCCCCTATGTGATGACATAGGGAAATGACATTCTGTCATTTCATTTTGACTATTTAAGGCTATTAGGAAGCATTTTTAGGCTATCATCTAGTATAGGTATTTTCAAGCATGCCTAAAGCATATAGGGTGTCACCACCTTTCGCACTGCATATAAGTATATAATATATTCTGTGTTAATCTATGAAAAAACTATAGACAAAATCACCAGCTGTGATAAACTGCCTAGCTTCATTTAGTTAGATGGAGTTATACTCTTTTGTTCCAGATGGAGCTCAAGTCCAACATTGTACAATTGCAAAGATTTCAAAGAAGTGAAACATTTCTAAGATCATTGAAATATATATTTTGCATTTCAAAGATAAAATACCAATATGACATCAAACCATTTAATTTTCTTCCAAGTCTGAAAGTAAATTGACGAGAGATCAGCAATTGGCAGGAAAACAAATGAAACATATTGAAAGAGCCAATTTGGTGGTGTCGAGGGAGGCAGATGTGTCAGTTTTACATCTGCTTGAGCAAAGTCCTTGTTGTTGTTTTTTCTCCCTCCGCCTTTCAAAAAATATTTCATTACCTAAAGGTTTCATTATTAGATAATTGAATAATCCTTGATAAGTGGCCAAGTAGCATTCTGTTCATTGAGGAGCCCCTTTCATTGCCGTGCTGTGATTCAGGCAGTTGCAGTTCATTTGTGGAAATTTCTGATTTTCTTTCTCAGAACTCATCACACCTGACACACAAAAGATTTCAATTGCAGCTGAGTGGTTTCCTGGGCCCCAATGCTCCAGATGCCAATCTACTACCTCTTTCCTGAACTAGTTATTAAAAGAGAAGGAAGTGGAAACAGCACTGAGATTTCCACTGACAGTCTGTTTCGGGGTACAGGCAGAGAGCATGGCAGTGAGCAGCATCAGCAGAAGGAAGAAAAAAAGCAGGAAGGGTAAGTGCTTCCATGTTTTTAAATACAGACAGCAAGGTGGGACCCTTACACAGTTATTTTCTCTGTGAAGCAGGTAGACAGATATGAGCTAAGCCTGTCAGTAGGTGTTAGTCAGATCTGCAAGTTTGAAGTGTGTCAGAAGCTGCTGTTTGAAGAAATATGAACGGATAATGAAATGAGTGATTCCCTGCCACTGACTTTTGCTTGATTATTTGCTGTTCTCTGCCTTCTTCATTGTTAGTTTATCATTTGTCACATTGTTTTGAGGAGGTTTTCAGAAACTCATCAACAAAAAAAGGAGGCATTATTTAAATCAGTATTTTATTAATTTTCAAGAGACCTGATAGGTGGCATGCCCAGGGTGTGTCTGCAAAACTGAAAAACCGAAGAATTTCATGAGAGAAGTGGTAGGACCACTGGATTTGTAGAACCTTTTTGCCAAGTTATGTATCTGTGAATCAGACCTCATGTATGCATTATCATGCAAACCAGGAAAGTGGAACCATGAAAATATTTGACTTTCTTTTACTTAAAATAGATTAAAATTTCTGTTGCCAGGAGCTGCTGATACTTGGGTTTTGGTTTGTTGTGTATAAGTTCTAAGTATTAGAGTTGTTAATGTGATTTCAGGAGCTAAAGCTTTAAGTAAAAAAAAATACTGAACATTGTAAAAGTATTCATTTCATATACAGGAGGCATTTCTAAAGACTGAGCACTTTAACCTTGAGGTGCCCATTGATGCATAAAAATAACAAGAAATTCTGCTCAAAACAGACTATCACAACCCTCTTTTTGTCTGCAATTTTGACCTTAAATTCTACATTAGAACATTTTTTCCATAGGAGAAGGAACTTTAGAGCAGGGTTTTATCTGCTTGAGAAGGTTACCGCAGGGAGGGCATCTGTTGACTGGGCTAGAGGACCTCGCCTCTGTAGACCATCTTCAGTGCTCAACAAGGGTAACAACAGTACAGGGCTTAGAGACAAGCATGAGCAACGTGTAACTTCTCTGCAATATCAAAAGGGTATTAGAGGTTAAGCCTCCCAGCCACTCAAATCCATGACAGAATTTCCTTTTTAGCTCTGCTTTTTAATGGGGTAATAAGGTACCTTTCTAACTGTGCAACTTAATCTTGCCCCATCCTTCACTCAAAGTAGAAACATTCTGGAGAGCAGTGTTTGAAAGGAAGTTTCAGTTTGCTTCATTTCTTAAGATTCATTATGTGCTTTAAGCTTACCCAAACAAGATCAAGGTGCCAAATGAGTTCATATTGCTATCAAAGCAAATATGACCTTTGAGGGTTTGAGCTCGTTTTGTTTAAATCAAAACAGACGAGGTAAAGGAAAGGATTTTGTAGGTGGGGAACTGAGACAAAGGCAGGCTAAGTGATTCCACAGGCTTCCACCCACAGTCTATAGGAAAGTCAATAAATGAAAATAAAATCTGTAAGTCTCTTAAGGTCACACAATCAAGGGCGCAGCCAGCTCACAACCTGCGGTTGTGTAGGTGGCTTCAGAAGCACGTATGGAGGTAGAAAATCCGGAAAGGAGACTGCTGTGTGAAGGAAGTAATGTACCTTTTGTATCTGGGAATTACTTAGGGGCTGAGGGTTGGGGAGGTGGAGGCATTGCAGGGAGAGGTGTCATTATGTCAGGGCTGTTGGACTGAGCATCAGTGGAAATGCCTCGACTCTCTAGCGGCACATGACATGTGTGGAGCTATGAAGCTCAACAGAGATGCTCGTACTTGCCAGAACAGTTTACACCTGCTTACTTTGCTCTTTGTTATCAGGGGCAACCCCTTGCTGAGTAGCCACCAAAGATGAGATTTCCTGATGGGTTAATAACTTTTAATTGTGCTGTTCCTGTTACCATTCCAACAACATCCCTCATCACAAAGCAGAGTGCTAGAGCCCTGCTGGCGTAAAAGATGTGGACAGTATTTGTCATGCAGTCCACTGGAGAGTCCAGAGCACTTCCCTGTGCTTTGTATAGATGGGAACTCTTCAGTAGCAGTGGGCAAATGTTGAATTATTAAATTATGTCTACAGCACTTCATATAATTATTGCCCAAGTGATAGTACAGTGAGATAAGCCTGGTGTCGACAAGCAGACTTTTCCACCTTCGGAGTTTGGTTAACAGGCTGGCTATTTTGAAATTCAAGAAAAGTCCACTCTCTCAGGAAGAATTTAAATAGAAAATTAAATGGGTTTGCATATTGCACTGCATGTCAGATTTTTTGTTAGCCTTCAAAGTCTGCATGATCTAACCAAGCATGTGGAAGCAAGATACATATTTCTGAACGCTATAATTGTTGTTATTGTAGAAAATTGTTAAAGGTAAGCAGTTACCCCAAATGTTATTTTAATTCACTAAATATTCTATGGATTAATAATACTGTCTGTGGAGACAGTGGAGCAGGAATGGCTGAAATCATTTTTGGGTGGCTTCTCAGCTGGCTGCTTGCAGAGGCAATTCACTCTCTGGTGATCTTTTCTTCCTCAAGGAAAAGTATTTAGACACGAGATGACTCCACAATTATGTCTTGGCTAGAAATTACTGTGGCAGAAACTCTGTTTGTCTTCCCACTCCTTTCTGATAAAGTGCCATTAGTACATCCCTTGAGTCGCTCTGTGAGATGTTTGTGGGCAGGGGTGTTGTGCGGGAACATAAGCTGCTACCTCAGCCATTCTCTAAACATGCAGTTGGAAACGACAGCTCTGCTCTGGTGACAGAAAACATCAAAGCAACAAAACATGCCATTTTATCTGATGGGGGTAACAATATCTCAGCTAATAAAATGGCTGTCATCCCTGCCTATTGTATAGATAAGGAAGCTGAGGACATTGGGATGCTCTTTGTTGGTACGCCAAGTCGCAATTATCCTATGACAGAGACCTTCTGGGCTATGATTGATGAAACATTTTGAGGGGGAAAACGCCTCAATAAGTGAATTTCATTGGATTTGATGATGACATTGCTTGCACAATGGCTGGCAAAAACAAAAACATTTTGAGTGGAACTAGGAAAATGTGGCCTTATTTAATCTGCCTGAGATGTCCTTGCCACATTCATTTATTTGTATTTTATGCTGGAGTAAACAAGTCTAATTCTGAAGTTCTTATGTTGACCTTTTCTGGCATTGAGATCAAAGTACTGTCTGCAATAAAGATGAGAAGACTTTAAAGACTTCAGTGGCTTGTCAGAGTAGGGTACGTTTAAACATAAAATATCACAACACGGCAGCCTTTAGCTAAAACAGGCACCAAATGATGCTCTAAAGAAATTTGTTGCTCCTCAAAAAACCCATCGTTATCTTGCAGTTTAATGGCCTAAAAGTGGGGCCTGCTTAGAAAACAGTTTTCCTTCTTGCCTGAGCCTTAACTCACAGGATGACTCTGCCAGTTGTCTCTAGCAGCTGTAACACGGATGTCACCAGTTAAGAGGAAAGGCATGCCCTTTCTTTACTCAAATTCCTACCTAGATTTTAGGACTCCTCTGAACAATAGTCAGCCCTCTGCAAAATATCAGCCTTCCCAAAGCATGGCATGCTGCCCCATCCCCAACATGCCCTTTTCCCTGGCTCCAGCTGTTCTGTATCCCAGATCTTTCAGTGAGTCTCTGGAGGAGGTCCTGGAGGTTAACTCTACAGTGCCTGATCTGGAGCCAAGGCAGCTGGTGTAAGAATTTGAACTCTAATACATTATTTTCTTATATAACAGCTTGACCATTTGAAAATAAATGTCTTTTTAAACACTACTTTTTGTGTCCATAGTCGGAATTTAGATTTGAGGTGTAAGCCTACTCCAAGTGAAATGTTTAACGCTTACAATAACATAAAATTTGCAAAAATTCCAAGCACAGGGAACCTTTCCCAACAAACTGAAACTGGGATTTTCAGCACTTCGACTGTGCTAGGAATTTTGGAGCAAAATTGAGGATATCCTATAGAACTGCCTGTGCTGGTGTGTTCACAGACAGGTGCAGAGGACAAAAGGCAATGACTTCTTTTGATGAATAAAACATTTGATACATGATATAATAGTTTTCCGGGATTGAAAACAAAGTAACCATCTTTACTGCAGCTTGCAGCACTCCGCCACATTTCTAATAAACGGCCCAATTTTCAGGGATACTCAACATGCTGTAGAAATCTACACAATGCTTCCACAAGTTCAGTCAATTCGGTAATTGAAATATTTATCTTGATTATTTTTGCTTGAACTTAGTTTTAGGCACTTACTTAAACGGGTTCATTTCAAGATGTAAAGGGAAGGTTCTTTTTGTATTTTTGAGTAATTTTCTTGGGAAGCAAGTTTTTAGCCTCTCCAACTGAGAACTTTGCAGCTGAGTAATACTCAGAGAACAATACTAGTGAAAGTTTCTGCAGTGCCTCCCTCTCGGATGGAACCTCAGCATGGCAGTCTGTGAAAACCTGTTGTGTTCTACGTGCATTTATTCAGTACCTTATGAAAATCCTCCTTTTCTGTCATCTTAGTACGTAAATCATACCCCTCGCCTTACTCAGTGGCAGCAGTGTTTTCTCTGTGCTTTGTAACTGGGACTTTGTCCCCAAGTGTCTGCTGCACTGACAGAGCGCAGTGCTGGATAAACCAGGCTGCGCTGCGATGGCCAGGCTAACAGAGACTGGATTTCAGGGGACAACTAACCTGGCTAGACAGCGGCATTACTGTAGCATCACTGCCTGTGGTAGGACACACCTCTGAGCTCTTGAAGCCCTCCAGTGTGGCATACAGCATATCTCCTGTTGCCAAAAGATATACAGCATTTATACAACGTATTCACACCCTCCACCTGAATATTCCCAGACATAAAATGCACATAATAACACTTTATGTGGCAGGTTGTATTATGGTAGGCAAACTTAAAAGTGTTTTCATCTCTGATTTGTGCCACATTCCAGCTTTATTCCATGGCATAAGTATTACTTCTATCCAAACTCTAGATATGCTTTTAATGGAATTTTGCATTTTTGCCTACTAAGTGTTTTGTTTATTTGGGATAATAAAGTTCTTAGTCCCTGTTTCTAAGAATAAAAACCTTCACTAGAAAATGACAAATTTATGTAGACAACAGTGATTATGAATAAACAGAATATTTCAACCTAGGATGTATTAACTAATGAAGAGTAGGGTTGTTAGTGTAGCCAACAAGGGAAAAGCCACTTTAGATTTATTTACGATGCTATGTGCTCCCCTCACTTTCAAAATTCATTAAGGGACCTGAGTAGGTTAACTCATTCTGCTGTTTGACATGAAGCTAAAGTCGTACAGATTTTATGCCTTAGAAAAAAGGGTCCAGAAAGAGCTACCCAGACTATTTGGCATGAGGAGAGTATGGGTTCCACCACTTCAAAGCTGTAAGTTTCAGGAGGGAGACATGAAAGAGGAAATTTGGCCTTAAGACCAGTCTGGTTTTTGGAAGAGATTGCTACAGAAAGGAGGAGGGCTAGATGCTTTTCGAATTAACAAATTCCACTAAGATGATATTTGGCTACTATATGGGAAAACTATTATAATCATCCAAAAACCTGCAACCTTTCAACTGAGCCAAGGAGTACCACAGACCTAACTTCTGAGTTTTATAACCTCCCGTTCCACTTGCATCATTGCATTTAGCTTTAATTCACCTCAGAAGAAAAAAAGAAGGGGAGGCAGTGGGGAGTACACAACATCAAAACCTGTATGATTTTATAGTGACCCACTGGGGTCAGTCTCTGAGAATATCACTGTCGGTAGTTAAGACATTTTCACCATGGAGTTAAATACTTGCAGCATTGACAGTAGCTGGAAATACTTCAGTGGTTATTGTTGCAGTCATTAGTCCAGCTGAAATAATGCTGGCATGTTTTCCCTCTGGGTAGAATTCCTCAGCCTAATTGTCTCCTCCTTGCCAGACCATATTTGATATCTTCAGGTTTGGAGACTGGATGTTTTCCAGCAATTAATGGCTTTTCTCAGTTATAGATTGAAATTATTTCCTTTTGTGATTTAGTCTATTATCCAGAAGTGAAGCTATTGAATTCCAGAACATTTAAATGGGATAACTCACAAATAGGGCTAATATAAAAAGCACAGTCATCAAGCCACATGAAAGCTATGTGGGACACTGTAGGAGATGGATATTTCACATGTAATTTTTTACTTTAAAAATAAAATAAATAAATCCATTCTTTACTATTGCGGTATCTTCTTCTAATGACCTAACCTTAATATTAGCTTAGAGCAATATAGGTCCAAGTGTCTCATAGAGCAGGATTATTAGGTCACCTCATCTAACCTCCTGAAGAGTACTGGCAATCAAATTTCATCGAGATACTCCTGTCTTTAGTACTGTAACTTGGGTTTGACAAAAGTACATAGTGATCTCTGTGTCTCTGACGCCCAGACCAGACTCCTTAAGGTACTTTGTCCACTCACAGCATAATTAGCCTGTGGTTTCAGAAATCGATGAACACTGTTCCACAATGGAAAAAAAAATAGCTTCTGTAGTCACTGTTTTATGGCCTTCCATGTTGAGTTATTACTTCTCTCAAAGAAATTTTACCACATCTTTTATTGTATTTTGCTTTTTAAATCCAAAATGGAGCATACTACACATCTCAAAAGCAAGAAATGTTTTTAATACTGTTTCAGCTATGTTACAGGAAATTATCCACAATAAATTTGTCCTTTGGAAAATAATGTAACACAATGACACCTGGGCTTCATAAAGTACTACCTGTTTTTAAGCAGCAGATTCAAAAGCATAAAGAGGGACTTTTAGCTGACCACTGAGGAGCCCCGTTGTCCTTTCTAGCTGTCCTTGTCGCCCAAATAAAGTCTTCATGCTATGGTTCTCAAATTAGGATTTAACAAAAACCTTCTCAGTAAAATTCAGTTCTTCTTTTCCGAAAATGTTGGTAAAATGGTAAATGTAAACTGACAGAGTTTATCTCCCCAGGACCAGGAAGGTAGTCTGGAAATGTGAGATGCAGGAATTCGTGTTCACCCCAACCTCCAGCTTTGTGTTTCACTTACTGTTAGATGGGCCATTGTTGAGGAAGCTAGAGAGATTCCTGCCTCTGAGTGATAGCCTCGTGGAACTGTCCGTAGGAGACATCCATCTAGTAGCTTTTGGGATTTAGATGTGAACAGAGTAATCCTGATATGGTTATACTGTCTGTCTTTAAATGCATTTAACATCTGTTGCATGCAGACCAGATAGATCACAAGACTTGGTGCATGGTGACGTACAACATCTTTGCAGCTACTGGAGAGCTATGTCCTCTACAAGAGTGTTTATGGTTCTGATGTAACACGCAAAAAATTGTGTCATACTGAGTTTATGTGTTTCAGAAAGTTCTGTAAACAGAGCTTTGAGAAATTAGTGTTGGAAATAACAAGAACCAGGTGCATTGGTAATTTAACAACTTTGAGACTTATTTTCCTTAATCCTAATATACAGTGGCTGCTGGAGTACTGGACAGATATGTGTACACAGAATAAATAAACACACATTATTTATACGAACTGAAGAAAGAGTTAATGTAATCAAGTCTGCACTCTCACATTCTGATACATCTACTTTCATGGATGGTGCAGATTCTACGCCAGCATTATGGGAAATGGAAAATGCAATGGCAAATTTGCAAGAAATTGCAATGCAGATATTGTCTGGCTGTAGTTTGTTCGGAGTTTGGTTGGATTTCTGGTTTTGTTTGTTAGTTCTTTTAATGCAGTTTTATTTGCAGTGCTGAAACAGAACTTCTACTTGGGCTCCCATTTAGTTCTGCAGGGGGGCATAGTTATATACTGGCGAATCCCTCTTAGTAGGGGACTGCTGTGTGCTGCTCGCTTTCCTTTAAGAAAAAATATTTTGATTGTGCATGTGCCTTTTTACTCTTCAGTTAAAGGATGACTTTCAGTGAAAACAAGCAAATTAGCAGCAAAAATGAAAGCTAGATTGGAAATTATGTAATTTAATAACAGCGAAGTTTCTAAAACACTGGTAGTTCTGCTGGTAGCGTTCAGAAAAACATTGGCACCTGCACACTGCCAGCAGTTCAAATCCAGCATATCCCCATTCAGCTGCACTTCACCTTGTGTTAATTCCTTGTTTTTGAAGGAGGCAAAGCAAGAAACTAATGAAGTGTCTCAATTACATTCTGTCTAATCCTGAAGCAGCAAGCTTGACACAGGGTGTCTGCCAGGATGTTGAGGTTGGGTTTTGTAATTAGATCAGTATGGGGTGAGGAAAGGAAGAGCAACTTGATCTTCATTCTTGACTTCTGCTCTTGGCAGGTTTTGCCCCTTTGCTCCTACAACAGCAAAGGTGTAGGTTAATGGGAGTCACTCCTTGGGCATTCATGTGTTTGAGGTCAGGCTCTTTTACGGAAACAGACTTTTCACACGTGTGAGCATGTTCACTTGGAAATAAATGCAGAAACAGTCCTGGTATTTCTGAGCCTGCCACAAAGAGCAATAGAGCAAGTCAGCCAGGGGAAAGCCTTCTTCAGAATTAGATAGGAACCTGAGCTTGTCCTTCAGTTCAAAACACCAGTCTGCCCACTCTAGGCAGGAATTCAGCAACCGGGTCTTAACTTCTGGCTCCCAAACGTATAATATGAGCCCCCCCAAACAAATGACAGTCAATGAATCCCTTCAGCTCCAGTTAAAAGTACCTTTAACAACTAGCTCTGTGCTTCAGCAGTTATTTTACGAATCATTGCAGAGCCCCACGTACTTACTCATTTGTGTCCATCACTGTGTGCCACCTGTGCAATGAGCTCACACGCCTTGCAGTGTCACTGACATTAAATATTTGATACTGCCCTTTGTGCTTTGCAGAGGCTCCCAGAGCAGCACAGGTGCATCTGGGTGCTTCCAGCCCCAGCTGTCGGGCACAGTGGGAACACAGTGCTGCTGTTGCCATGTGACACTCCAGACCCCAGGATGCAGTCGTGTGGGACTGAAGGATGATAAGACCATATCCTGACACAGAACAGCACCATTTCTTATCACAGCCTTTGCTGCATGTTAGTAGTGAGCTTGATAAAGCTCACCAGATACTGCTCAGTGTTCCCCTGCCTCAGTCAAGCTGTGTTGTCTCTCACTTACACCTTCACATCTTGCTCGCCCATACCATGATGGCCCCACTCTGGATCTCATATATAAGCTGTAAAGTGCTGATGCATTTCCTGGCTGTGTTTTTGGAATAAATATCTTTTTTTTGTTTGTTTTGAAATTTAGGAAAATGTTGCCTGGAAACTTTTCTTCCCCCTTAATCAGACTGTTTCCTAAGCTGTTTTCCTTCTGTCTAATCTCTTGCGTGGGACCAAAATGTTTAGATTTGAATGGTGACATCTCACTCATTCACATCCTGTCCAATGGGAGCATTGTGTTGTTTGAGTTCACAGTATACCCGACCAGGAGCTGCATGTGACTGGTACTGAAATTTGGATTAATTTTTATCCACTCCTATCCAGTATCTATTAGCCAGCTTTCCAAATAATTCACCTAGTCACAACTTCTCACCTCAAAAGGTAGCCTTGGAACTCCTACAGACCATCTTCAGCCTGTTTTGGGGTTTTTTCCCACCGTACCATCTCTGACATTACTCTGCTACAATCTTTCTCCTTCTTTAGCTTTGCATTTTAACAGCTCATCAGGCCAGCTTCTCAGCTGGTAAATTAATGCCATGTTCTTGGGAGAAAGGCAGAAGGGGATCCTGGAGTGCTCCAGATACAGGGAGGTCATGGTCTGCTACCCTGAAGAGTGAGTGGCCGCTTCTCGTCCCTTGCGCCTGAACTGCCACTTGGGCTGTGCTCTACACCCACACCCTGACAGGCACCTGTGGCCCTGCTCTCCACAGCCAGGGGTTGCCTGACCAGCTCTGAGGATTGCCTGCAGTAGAAAGGGTCACTCTTCATAGCACTTCCAGGTCTTCCGTCATGACCTGGTCAGGGAAGGGGTATCAGTCTGATAATAAACAACTAATTTGTGGTTTGGACACCCAAACTGATGCTCTCCACTTGCAGCTCTGAAGCTCTCTTGCTGAGTCACTGTTGGTCAGGGCAGCAATAAGGTCTCTTCTGGGACAGTGGTGGGGGGATGTTGATGCACTGCACGCAGACCTCTGCTCTCCAGAGGTGCAAGGGGGGCAATGATGGGGAAAAGGTGGGACAGGAACACTCAATATTTATTCCCTCCTTCAATTATTTATTCCCCCCTTTTACTTCTGTTTCACTAATTTGAGCACCTTGTTCCTTTTTATTCTCAAATTCTTGCAGATGCCTCTCTGGGTAAATGGTTTGTTTCCAGTCAAGGACTAGTACCTTTAATTACATATACCCCACCACAACCCCATTCTTCACATATGAGTGATCACAAATTATAGAATTCCTTTTTCTGATATTTCACAAGTGTTGAAAAGGTAGGACATTCTGTGTGGCTAAACAAATGACAATTTCATCACTGGCACTTACCCAAAAATAAATGCTGTTCATGTTTAATTTATAATGTCTGGAAATACCAGCAAGAGATGAGGGAAACAGTTTAGATAATATATTAACCTCTCCAAACCTTGTCAGTTCTCTGAAACTCAACCTGAGGGCAACTTTAATACGTAGGAAACTTTTCTTTCCTTCTTCTTTTAGATCATTCTGTCCTGTTCCTTAAACTGGGACCAAGGGAATTTTCTGTTGTGAGGCCCTTTAGTTCATCCAGACATGAAAGAAATGCTGATCTGAAATCATCTCTGTATATATAGATAGCCTGTGAAGAATGTGAGAGAAAATATTTGTTTGCTGTACTAAGATTTTGTAGGAGACCAGCTAGTTGCAGAGCCACCAAGTTAAAACCCGTTAAAAATTCCTGCCAAGCTACAAAAGCACCCTGAGAAGGCATTGTGAAAAGCTCTTGAAGCGGGTAGGGAAATGCGAAATCTTAACAAGGCAGAGCTTGCAGTGGCAAGATTTCCTATGCAGCAACTTCATGGTTCCCTGCCCAGGTGTAGGACAAAGATGAATCAGGCCCATTATGAAAGCAATTCATATTTAAATGAGATTTCCAGCCCAGTTTCTACAGTCTCGAGTGGTTATTCTAAGCATCTGTTCTTTCATGCTGATTTAGACCAAGCTCGAATGCTGACTCTTCGGAGAATCATAAACAAATTGTGTTAAATTGCCATTAACAGAAACAAATCACGAGAAAGGAAAGGCAAGGTTGTTAATGGTATCGTTGTACTTAGCTCAGGCTTTGATGGCAGTAGATGCAGTCCTGCAGCACAGAAATAATGTATGTAAGATCACCCACTGCTCTGAGACCTCCAGACAAGCTAAGCACAGCGGGCTGAGTAGCAATGGAATTTGTTTTACAGGAAGCCTTTCATTTCCTTGCTTTTGAGGGGTTAAGTGAGGCACTTCAAGCCCTGTTCTCCCATGAGGGTTACACTAGGGAAGGGTAGTTTTCGTTTCCCCCGGGGGCTCCACAGCAGCTCTAGCAGCAGAGGCTACTGTCAGAAGAGAACAGCCAGATGCAATGAATCAATGTATTCCCCAGCCGCCCCGGCTGCATTTCCTTCCTACCGGCTGCTGCCCACTTCTCAGACCACTGTGTCCGAGAGATACTGTGTCCATCTTGATGGATGGATATGCCCCAGAGGCCTCCAACTTTGGTTTCCACAGATAGGCCCAGATTAGGGCAAAATTAATTGTTGCTGCTTTAATTGCATTAACTTTATGTCGCGCAGGGAGTGCCCTAAATAGGATGTGTATATGTTACACACAATGTAGTGTAAGAGATGCTTGTAGTCCTTAGTAACATCAGGCTTCATTAAATTTATGAAAATCACACTACTGGGCCTATGTTTGTTCCACTGTGCCTTTGGGAAAACTCAGGTTATCAAATTCAAGCTCTGGTCAGGAGTCCTTAATTCAATAAAATTCTTCTATTCTCTTCACTTCTACAAAAATCTCATTTTGCATGGATTGGGGAGGACTGAAAATGCACAAATCATTCTGTTTAACTTTGGGGACTTCCACCTCATTTGTTTGTTACTTGAAGAGAAGGGAGGAACAATTTAGTTCAAAATTTATAAGAAGGGAAACAAGAAAAACTTCTGTGTGTTTGTGAATCAATATGACAAGTTTCACCCCAAAACTAGCTCTTCATATTATATGTCATCATATTATCAAAAGTCTATCATGGAGATGTGCCGTGAAAATGCAATGAAATGAATAAAAATCTTTCATAGCTGTTTGATAAATCCACTACCATAAGACTTTTCCTCGTGACATTTTTCATGTATAATACACAAAGAGCATTACAAAAATCTTCTATCCAAAACTGATAACTCAAAGAATTTTCCAGTGCTTGTCACAAAAATAACAAATTGTGTAATTTTGTAGCTGTTTTCCAATTGTAGGTTATAATTTCATAACCACACATTATTAAAATACCATAAATGACACGGTAAATCTTGCACTTTAATAGGGATACAGAATACAACAAAAGAAATGTTCCAGGCTGGTTTTTCTCCCCCTATAATCTTATCAGATTCCTCTATCTTCCAACTGTATCATGGCCCTAAAATCCACAAATCATTCTTCCTGTCTATTGTACATTTTAAAGTTTCTAAAAGAATTTAATTCTGTCTATACAAAAATGTACTCATATTAATGAGCACAAGTGTTTTAATACAGGATTATCTCAAATCAAGCTTAAATTATTAGCTCAAATCAAAATGAAGCTCTACAGGGTCTACAGGGGTATATCAGTTTTTCATTTTTTTTTCTTTTTCTTTTTTGCTTTTGAAAATCCTTAATACATTCTCAAGAGACTAGTAGAGGTATGATTACATGCGGCTTCTAGTTGATTCTATCTAACCGTAATGACATTTATGTACAGTAAAATACATGCTAGCTGTAATTTTAAGGTAAAAATGGAAAATTGATTTTATTATACTGTACCATATAAACTCCCTACCAGTATTCAGGTACACATTCCTATATCCTCCACATATCTTTGAGTTACTCAACACAAATTTCCTTGGAAATTATTTACAACCTTCCTTAAATTTTGATTAATAATGACGAGATTTTAGAGCAAACCAAATCATAGAACTGCCATGTAAAAAAATAACTAACCTAAAATGGAAGGCAACCCAAAAAAGCCAACCAAGCCTAGCATCTCAAACAACCTGCTCCCCACTGGCATTTCTCAAGACAGTGAAGCTGTTCAGGAAATGCCTTGTGTATCAAGGAGTCTTGAATGCAGCATTACCATTTAGCCATGATAATTAACCTTGTCATTTGGCCAGTCCTGTCTCTAAAGTCTCCAAATTTTTCATAATTTACTGGAGACAAAAAATCTTTAAAGAAATGTTTATTCCCGACATAGTGCCTGCAGTGCTCAATGAGTATCTGTGCAGCATTGAATGCACATGCTGTAATTAAATTAGGTAGCAGCAAAGCAGGTGGATTATATGAGTGCTGTCATTTAAAGTATCCTTTCTGCATAGGCAGAAAATTTTGTTAAAAAAACAACATTTTTTCATCTATAAACCCCATTGTTTTTTTCCTGACGTCCTTTAAATCACAAATTCAATGATATTATAAATCATGTAAAATTTGGAACATTACTTTAAGCCCCTGGGCTTCTCATTGGAGTGCTTTCTGAATAAAAAATTCAGGTTGTTTACACAGAGAACTCGATAATATTTTTGCCATCATTTTTTATCTTGTAGAATATTTTGTGTAAAAAAAATACGTTTAGATAGACTGCATATGAAAATCCTTTCTGGTTTTTTCAAACCTCTTCTCTTGCCTTTCTCATTAACCTAGTAGTTTTCCATAGCCTACTTACGTCAGTAACTTTTTCATCATTAATTTCAATGGAAGCAGGATGTGGTCCAGTAAATTATCCCCCAGCACGGTCTGCTCAGTATTACATTAGACCATGTGAACAGTGAAAAGAAAGTTCCATATGAATTTAACCCTTTAAAATATTCATTCTTATGTTTGCAATGTAAGTTACTGCTGCTTTTCAATGTTCAAAATTTTTCTCTAATGATCTGAACGATCCCTCAATAAGCAAGCTTACTGAGGCCATATAGGCACCGTTAAATCCCTTGCAGACATCACAAGTATTGAGGAAAAACACCAATAATCCAGTGAAGTTATTTAAGCATAATTGTAGAGAATTTATTGATAACCACTGTATGAGTCATTTTAATATCGTTTACAAATCCTTTGGACCACCTGAAAAAGGTCATATTGTTGGATATCGAGGACTATAGTTGCACTCCTAGAAAAAAAATCCAAAAGAAAAGTTCTTGCGTGTAGCCCTTAGACTCCTTAGCTCTGTTATTCCTCTACTTTAAATCAAGTTCTGCCATCATCAGTAACCTTCTACTTCTCATCTTCCAAGACCAATTTCCCATGAGCTTTCCAAAGTCAACACATACTGTTTTCTAGAATCTGTAATATTTTCTCAAGACCAAATTTACTTTACAACTATAATAGGGTAGTCCACTCTTTTTTTGTTGTCATTAAATGCTAGAGTCTAGGAGCAAATTTTGTTTGCAAAGGAGTCAGACACACACAAATTACATTAGAAATGGGCGTTGTTATCAAGATTTGCTAAGTTTTCTGGGACTTGGTCTCTGCAATGCTACGTGACAAACCAGATTTTTCATATTCTCATGCTTTTCTTTTGAACTTGGATCAACACCACACTTTTTCCTCCCTATCATAATTCCACTTAGGCTAATTAGGTTTTACTTTGGCATTCTTTAAGATCCAAATCATACACATTCTCTGCTGTAGTCTCATGAATACCAAAGCTGCCGAATAAATATTGTTGACGTGTGTTGGCAAAATGCTTTTATACTTGGATTCCTCATTAAATTACACTAAATTTTAGTTTTAATGAGCATAATCCATTTGATACTGTTGACCCAAATTCCCCTGAGGAAAACTGCAGCTCTGAATTGATATTAGCATGTCTGAGTCAACTGAGCCACATTCAAAATCATGTCAGAATTTAAATCTCAAAAAATATCCTGTTCGAGTAATGATGGGGGTTGTGACTAAGTTATATTCCAGAAATGTATTCCTACAAGGCTTTATGGCTCTTGCTGTACTTTAATCTTGTCACTGCCCCAGCTTACGTGACACTTTCCTTATCTGCACCCTATCTCTGTAAACAGCTTATGAGAACACTGACCATCAGGAAGCAGGATCACCTTTCTAAAGCTCATCCTTGGGTGTCTTTTCTGAAATCATATTTCTTCTCCCTGTCATGCTCCTTAATCATTTCTCTTCTGCAATAAATTGTTATTTCTCTCCCTGTTAGAATTCTTTCCTGTCATTCATCATGTTAGGAGTACCCTTTGCTTGAGAACAGGAACAAAATCCCAGTACACTTCAGGAAGTCTTTAAATCTTTTTCTTTCTCATGATGCAGAAAATAGAGAATTCCACTCAGAGTGTCACCTTCCTTGGGAGACTCTCATCGATTTCTTTGCTGAAAAGTTTTGGGGTACTTTAAAAGAAATGGGCTATTGGAAAGATGGATTTATTAGTATTGTGAGTTTCTCTCAGTTTGATAAGTAGTGTGCCTGGATAAGAAAGCTTTTGAAATTTTTTTCAAGTTTGGTCTGAAAATTATTTACTAAACAACAGAAACCTTGGAAGATTTTGAAGAGGAAATGGTTTTATTGAGTCATTGCAGGACATCAACTATGCAGTTCAAAGCATGAGCTTATGATTTTGTTTGACCTTTGATTGAGATAGCTGGATCCCCATGCTCATAATGACAGCATATGCTGAGGCTCTGCAGAGATTACATAGTCTCAAGCTCGTGTATGTCATTCCTTTTCACAGCATCATCGGAGGCCTGGGATTAGCCCTGTAAAATTGTTCGTGTGAATTTGCAGGTACAAAAATGATGACTTGCAGAGCAATTGCTAAGAAGTAAGGCTCAAGACATGAATCTTTCTCATCTCTTTGTTAAGATCTTTGAGATACCTAAGAAAAAACAATATACTTGAGGACTCAGGCTAGTCAGTAGGATGAATTTGCAAATTTTTTTCCCAGTAATGCTGAGAAATACCACATAAGGTCTTTAAAAACTGGCCACAAAAGTGCATTTAGCTATAGCGGTTCTGCTTTGATGTTAGAGAATGAAGGGGGTGATTTCTTTATATCCTTTTGACCTCTGTTTTTTATAATTTTGAATTCCCAGACACATCCTCAGAGTGACTTTCCACCTGTAGATTTTTGGGTAGGAAAAAACTGTTATTAATTACAACCACGGCAGAACACGCCCTTGTCTCCATCTTTTATTCCAAGTGTATATCCAATTAAACCATTCATTTCAGTACCCCACTGATTCTCTCACTTGTTGATTCACACAGGATGAGGGCAGAAGAGTGCTGCTGAACACCTGATTACATCCTTGGCAATGGGAAAACTATTTAGACAAACACCAAGAGTGCCAGCTCAGCATTCCAAACTTACACAAGTGAAATACCAGAGCCAAATTAAGCTTCTACAATACTGCTTTCTTCAATCGTCAAATGTAAATATATTTCTCCATAATTTATGTGTTGGCAGATGATAATGAGTGTGAAAATGCTACTCAGCCCTGTGGAGAGCATGCCAATTGCACAAACACGGAGGGAAGCTATTACTGCACGTGTATGCCTGGTTTCAAACCCAGCAATGGTCAACAAATTTTTGTTCCTAATGATGGAACCTCCTGCGTGGGTAAGTTATTACTGTCTGCCAGACATCTTTACATTGTCACTCTTATTGCTTCCCTTAATTATAGAAATCTAGCAAAATGCTTTCATAATTGTGAAGTTTGGAGTCGGTATAAAATTCCTACAATTTGGACTGAAACAAGCTTGCTTAATATTCCAGCTCAGGCCCACACTTCTCCCTGACAACAGAGCAGCTGCCATTGCTTCCAGTAACACTTCAATCTTGACTCTGCTTGCAATATATTTAAATCCACATGTCACAGATTTACACAATAAATATATAGTTAAGGCAACATTGGAAATCACCAATTCACCCATTTATGCCACTGTTTCGCTGATCTGTGAGCAAGGTGGTCATATTCTCAACAAAAAAAAGTGACAAAATATTCTGCATTCAGATCTGGATCAACAAAATTCTCTTTACATTTGACCTAGTATACTTCAAATATCTTTTGTTTGGAAACTTGGTTGGGATATTTTTGGTAATTTTTCAAGTCTGATCAAAAGCAATGAGCAAAATCAGTGGTTATCCTACCTCCTGTGCCATTCATCAGCCTCTGTTTCTGAACATGTTCAAGATTACAGGGGTGGAAAAGTTCTCTGGAAAAATGTTATTTCTGAACAACCATGCAATCCTTTAGGATTTCCTCTGAATGGAAGAACTGTAACTATTTCTCTTTTTTCAAACTCCTGGTAATTTTCTCTGTATGTTGCAAAAGTCCTCAGGGAATGGGAAAATGAGAAATAAATCTATTGCCCTTTACACCTTTATGCTGACTGTGTCTCATTCTAGGTATGTCTCCTGTGAGTCTGTGAGTGCTGACAACCTCTCTTCTTACTGGTCTTAATATCAGCAGAGTGGTTGCATATTAAGCCAGAAACTGATCTAATCGACATTTCTTGCCCATTGCTCACATCCATCTAAAAGTGCTCTGCTTTATCCAGCTGCTATGAATCATTCTTAAATTAGCTGGGATGGAGACAGTTAGCACATTGAGCTGTAAATATTCGCACCATTTCTGCTCCAGGTTTTGATTTTTACGTTATGATATTTCCTCAGCTTCAGAAGTTTGTCTTCAAAGTTATTGCTCTGACCGCTTTTGTGTCACTTTAACTTCTTATCATTAGCTTGATAATTTCTTTATTTTTCCCCTCTTTACTGGGCATATAGATCTTTTTTTATCCCCTACTAGGGTTTAGTTTAGTACTTCTTTTTGAAAATCCACATGGAGGAGCCAAGAGCTTTCAAAACTCACACTGAAATAAAAAAATTACCTGTGGGCACCTTTTCTCATTAAACAAGTGTACCAATTACTTTACCAAGATGTGAGTCCTAAAGACAACCTTTTGATCCACGATTAATTTTTTACTTTATCCATCAGGGAAACCATAATAAGATATTTTGTACCCAATGGATCTGCTGCTGCAGGTAGCAGATACGACTTGCACAAAAGCAGCTGACAGTTGTGTATTGGGGGTGACAGCTGAAGCAAATGCCAACATTTCATTGTAAACACAGTGCAAGTTATTTAGTACAAACCACAGAACAGAACTACCAGGTATCCATCCTACACAAGTTTATAGCCCCCACAACATACTTTCAGATTCTGCAAAGTCTTAAATCTTCTTTTTAATATATGTATATATGTACATGACAGCAACTTTAAAAAAACAGTGGTTGAATTTTGGGGAGTATGCCATTATGAACCCTCTTTGTTTATGCCCTCAAATCTATCAGGATTTTCCAGTAGTGCAACTGTGGTACACAACTGCGTGTGTGCAAGTCCCTTTCAAAGTCCATGCAGATACATGCATGTTCTCTTTTTGGAAACTACAATAAGCTCCCAAGTAAAAGGTGATAATGTTCCTCAAGGTAGTAGATTAAAGGAAAGCTTGGGACAATGGCTTTGAGAAATGTTGGTTCACCCTTAATCCAGTCAGAATGTTGAGTTTTGAGTTGAGGGTCAAAAGTATTTCACCCATGTTATCAGGTAGAATTGGTGAAGAGATGACAAAAAACCATGCAGACAGAGGAGGAACTGGAGGGTAGGAAGGGAAAAAGAGGAGAACAGAAGGATAAAGGAAATGGAGAAGAAAAAAATAAGAATGCAGGAATGTGACATTTCTGAAGACATTTTTCTGCTGTCCTGAAAGTGAGCTATTAAAATCTATTTTTTGATTTGTGTAAAAGCCATACTTTTCCCTAGACTTCACATTTTGTTCAGCTGCAGATAAAAAAGTGAAATATAAACCTACTTTTTTCACCCCAATCAACAGAGTAAAAACGTGAAAATGGCCATCTGTGAAATGAAAGTGACATCCATGCCACTCTGCCTTTTCTGGGAACATGCTATTAGTTCTCTTCAGGTATTTCTGAGAGCACTGGGAAGGCACCCATTCTCCATCTCATCCTTTGCTGTGACAAGGGAGCTGTACAGTGGATGGAATCTGGCATTGGGCCACATTGCTAACTTTTCTTTTACCTTTGCCATTCATAGCCTTTTTCATTTCTACTTTGTGTGTGCTGCTGCCTTCCACAGTATGGAGACACGGGGAGGGAACATCTAGTCCTTTGCAATTGGACTTTTCAATCACTTGCAAGCTACTAATAAGCAGAAGGTATAATGTAGACATCAAGCTGTCTTGACTGGCTGGTGAAGAATCAAAGCGATGTAGGTACAATCCTGTAATTGGCAAGACTGAACATAATAACTGTTCTCAGTACTTTTAATTTAATTGGAATTTCCTTGCCTGCTGCAGTAAATGAGGAATGACAAAGCACAGAAATAAAATAAAAGGTTATAAATCTATTTTCACACTAGCCTAAGTGGTGGTGTTCATATTATTTTTCTGATCGCAGCTATTATAAAAGCATCAAAGTTCAGCTTCAGGATTTGTTTTGAATATTTACTGAAGGGCCATGGATTTTTTTCCAGAGCTATGGCAAATGCTCTTCTGTTTAAAAAGCTGTTGTTCCTCAACCTTTGCTCAGGAATGCTGTCTGTGAAGACTGCTCATGCAAGCCTTGGCAGCCCACTCCTGCTCCCACAGCACATCAAGGAGGAGAGTTTGGGATCCTCGCCCCAAAGCTCCACTAAAATTGGATAGCTGAAAGCACTGACAAGCTGTTGTCCGTGTGTGGTCCAACAATTGCATATTTGGTTAAACAGGCATAACTACAAAATATAAAGAAACAAAAGCCTGCAGCTACTGCGCACAGCATTTCAAAGCAGGAACTTAAAAGCTGCATTCTTGCAATTGTCACAAACTGTTGGCTGCCCCTGACAATCTCATTGATGTAAAAGGGATATGAATCTGATTAGTACCTTGCAAGATCAGGCATACTGCCTTTTAATTTTGTCATCCAGGAGTTGTTTTTTTCTTCTGGAAGCAGTAAATTAAATAGGCGTGATATGGACTCATTCCATATGGACAACTCAACTGCAGAAAATCTATTTGCATATACTCAACAGGGTGTCTCTATCAGACTTTAAATAGCAGTTCTGTTGCCAGAGATGTGCCAAAATACTTGAATTTCTGCTGTTGTTTTGGATAGTCCTGTCTTCTCATTAAAAGCTCCATTCCACTTAATATCTGATATAATTACAAAAAGAATTTGCATGACTGCCCAATAATAACAAATAAATTATTTACTGATCTAAAAGTCTATGATAAGAAAAATGGCATCACAATTTTGAAATATTTGTATCAGTAAACCATATGGAAACCTGATACTTAGTAACAGTATTCTGAAAAGCATTCAAATACTATTTTTTTTGTTTATAAGTCATTGTAAGTTTTGGCAAAGATTGTTGTGAATTGCTGGTGGTTTAGCACTGCATTACACGATGCATGGCTTCTTCAGATGTACATGTCCTCCATGTAGCTGACAAGGCCAAAGAAATCTTTGGTCTAAGGGTGATGTGTTTTCTTGTTAGACAAACCGCCTTTGTCATGATTTTCACCCTTGCCACCTCAATTCATTCAAAGTCTCTCTGTCTTACACAGAGTCACACCACAAGGCACTGACAGACACCCACTTGTTTCAAACAGAGCTTTATAATTTACTGATGTGAGAGGTTATTTAAATGCCAAGAGTAAGAACTTCAGCCTTATGTCTTTAAATAACAGCATTTAATTATGAGGTATCCCGTGTGCAGCACTACATCACACTATTTTCCTTCCCTTTTGCCAGGTTGGTTCATGTATAATGCGGTTAGCTCCATGACTGTGAGTACTGAGGTCACAGAAACCATACAAATACGGATAATGCAAAACTCAGTTCCTTAAAGAGAACCATTTGGAGCATTAAATATGGAAATAAACTATTGCCCTAATGCAGACAATCATCATTTAACCTTCTGCTTTAAAATTCCATGCTGGCACCAAGCCACGCAAACATATGGCTTTCTTGGTGGCTCTTCCTGCAGAACAGTGGTGGTTGTCCTGGGGAAGGCAAATGCATCTCCAGCCCCACATCTCCTTCCTGTCCCTGTAGGAGTCTGAATGGCTTTTCCATGGCAGCTTCTGAACCTCAGGCTTAAAACACAGCCTATCAGAGCCAATGGCTCATTGAGAAAAATAGATACATGAGAGTGAGGTGGGACTTCAGCCTTGAATCCCGGGGAGATCTCTGCCCAAATAGACACATAGCCCCCCAGGTATCCTTCAGATATTTTTTTGAGTTCCCTCGATATATCCATATACATGCAGTATATCTTTCCATTTTTCAATAATAACCTTATTTCACAGGCATTATTGCTCCTATTCATGCTCCTTTCTGAAAAGTACTGAGATTCTTGTATCAAAAGCAGAGTGCAAAACTAGTTTCTATATGCTAATAGTGTGTTCCCAGCCACCCTGTATCTGCTTTCTGTTTGTTCTTAACACCCATCTGGCTGAGTGGAGGCTTCCTATCAATTCAGATAGCTCTTCTCCTCCACTGATCAATTAATCACTTCTCCTTTTTTCACCAATTTCATTCCAAAATCAAGCATCATACCAGTTCTTGACTGGAGTTGTCATCCTCTCTCCTCCATTCCCTCTGTTGACTTTCCTTTCCTTCAGTTTGGTTCTCAGGCTGTCACTTTAAACCCGCTCATGTACCACTTCATTTTTCAGATATACCTGTCCCAAAGCTGTTCACTTTTTTTTCCTTTCCAGCACAGCACTTCACAGTCCATTACTTCATTCTCCAGAATTATTTGGTATAGTTCCCAGTTTGCTTTCTCCACTGAGTTATTTGATCTTTATCCTTAGCCAACCAAATAATGCAAAATAATCTGTACTCTAGCCAGGGAGTTAGTACCCAGCTCTCCTAAATTAATCAATTCATGGATTCCCTTACTGGAATTCATTGGTTTTACTCTTGGTCTGTGCCCCACCCAGTTACTGAACTTGTCTACCTAATGGCAATTTATTTAGAAGCATGAAAGACATTTTAGGCAAATGTAATTTAAACATGGATTTAAAAAAAAAGGATATGCCAAGCACTTTAAAGGGCACAGAGTTTAATTCTTAGATTAACAAGATGGACAGAGTGAGCTTTTGCAGCATCTTTTTTAAAGCTGCAACTTAAAAGACAAGTCTGCAGGTTGTTTTTTTCTTTTTATAACTGAGCTGAGAAAATCTATTTAGTCTAATCTCTGAAAAATGGATTTCAGATGATTTGCATCATGCCAACCATTTTGTTATGATAGAATTTATGCAGTTTTAAAACATGAGCAGTGTAGTATTATATAGTAATAAAAGTGGTGGTATAAAAATATGATCAATTATGATTTAGCCTTCTAATCCCTAAGTATTATAATTGGCAGGGGTTTTGCCATTAAGATTGTAGGTTTAGTTTTTGCTTTTTTTTATTACATGAAATTTTATTATGAAACTGCTTGTAGTGTGTGGGGCTATTATCAACAAAGCAGCAAGGTGTTAGTCTGTAAATACTTAATAAAAATTCAATTTCTCATGATATTTGCAGATGTAGATGAGTGCAGCAATGAAGGAACTGTTGCCTGTGGAGATCATGCAAAATGTGAAAACGTGGAAGGAGGGTTTAACTGCTCCTGTAAGGAAGGTTATCAACCATCCACAGGAAAATTGCAGTTTAAGCCAAATGATGGCACTTCCTGCCAAGGTACATGATATTATAAAGGTTTATGTGTTATTATAGAGATACATCTTCTGAGAAACCCACCAGTGCCTATTTATCTTCAGTTAGATTAATCAGCAAGACATGAAAAAGAGGCAAGGCTGTGGCACCTACAATTCCTGAGAATAGAATAATTTCGTAAATGTATTTTTGCTAAACAGTGTGATGAAATCCATTTGAAATAATGGTTACCCCCTCATAGTTGTCAGATCTGTACTCCTCTCTGTAAATTCAAGCTGTCTCTACTCCACCTGTGGAAGTCCCATAAAAGGGACCAAACTCTCTCCCTGAATAAAACAGCTCATTCAATTCTATAACTTTGGCCAAGATAAAGTCTTTGAAGTTTGAGAATGGAGTGCTGTGATTTATGTGCATAAATTCAGAATGCTGGGGGTTTGGAGAATGACCTAGACAAGAGATTTTGCTATTAGTATATATTGAATATTGATTGAACTGCAATATATAATTAGTTTCCTTTTTATTTCTACAGAAAATCCAAAGGCCAAGTGTGAGTTATTCAAAGACTGTATAGCTGAACATATTAATAGAACTTTAGCCAGAGTAAGTAGCATTGGTTTGCAGATTAATTTTCAAATCCTTTAATTGTTTCTGTTTGAAACTGCGATTTCAATTATAACAGTTCTTAAACAGCTTTTAACAAAGGCTTGAAGCATACAATTGAACTTAAGAATGTTTACAGAAGTCTTTTTAATAATTTCAAATTATTTGAACTGCATTGTATGTTCTAATCGTGATAATAACTTGCTGGGAATCTGCGTTTTCTCTTTCCAGCAAAGTGAGTCATGATGCATGAAAAATTCAGAAGTGTGGTAATCACTCAGCTGTTTCTGTAATTTCTGGAGTTACACACTGCTGCATTTACTGATGTGCAATTATTTGCTTGTTCAGAAGGAAAGGCAGCAAGATAGCTTGCAAAAGTAATGTCAACAAGTGACTAAATAGAAAAGGGAACCATAACATCTTGGTACGCTGGTTTATTTACTCCTCAAAGGAGAATGTGTAAAGTGATATAGGATTTATAGAAACAAATACTCTGGACTCAATTTTTTTTCACCAGAAACAGAGATTCCTGAAGCAAATTAAAAATATATTAATGAATGCACTATTCATTATTCTACAGCTAAAGTGTTGTCTAATTTTAAAGGATAAATGAAGCATAAGCATAAATAAAATAAAAGCAATTGTATATGTTTTCATCTGATATTAAGCAGTTTGATTAAGTCACTGGACTCAAAAAGATATTAATTTAAAGAATCTTATTAACCTAGTGTTATATATACATTGTGTTAACAAACTTTTTATGTTTACCTGCAATGTAATACATTATAGCAAATATAATACCTGCTTATCATACTTAGGTGCAAATGTTACAGTAGAATCTTAGAATGAGATTTTTTTAAATATATACTCAAAATAAACTTAAATTAAAAAGTCAAAATACTTTCATGTAAATAACTGTCAGATTTTTAGCCTGTGTTCCAGTTCTGTTCAGTTGCAGTCAAAGACAAAGCAAGCCCCATAAAAGCTGTTCAACAGCAGAGAGTAGAGATCATATAAAATCAAATGTTGGGTGTTTTCTTAATTAGATTTCAGTATTGTGAAGTAAGAATTCTTTTCTTATTCAGCCATGAGGCTAAAATGTGGAAGCTTAATCCTCAACTCAGCCTCTCCTGTCTATATTTTTAAACTAGCTGTTTTATGTAAGTGCATTTAGCAGTTTATAAGCTGAAGCACTGAAGAAGAAATAGGCAGTACAGTTCACTCAACGACATGCTTTATAATTTGCATTTGAGAAAAAACAACTTAAAAATACACAAATACTTCCCATCTGTTCCCACCTCTTCAGTTAAAATTTAAAAGAAAAGTCAATAGATTAATACAGAAGCAGAATAATCATACCACTGATATTTAATTAGTTTTGCACAACATTTACTAGTTCACTTTGGATCATCAGGATAAGTAAAACTGAGCTGCTGTAGGGAAAAAATGTGTAATGATAGCACATGACTTCTTTTAATCATGGTTGCTTGTTAAGGTTATACCAGACATGTGTAACATCAGTACTTTATAGGTCAACCTGTTGATTGAGTAGGGGTGTTTATGCACAAGTGTCTTATAAACCAGCATGTTAATTAGTAGAAATCACTCATTTGTATTGGATTGATTTTCAACTGCAGGAATATGGCTTTACTTGTTTCATTAAGATATGAGTTCTGGCCTTTTTCAGATTAGTCATTTAAAAACACCTCTGGAGAAGCTGCAAGAAATTAATAAAAATACTTGGGGGGCGCTTTTACCTGTAGAAGTTGTTTCATATGTTGAAGCACTGTCCTATTCATCAGGGAATGCCATGAGTGACTCTGTCTCTGACAATGAAGCCCTTCAAAACACCACCATTAACGTGAGTGGATCAAGCCTTGGAGTTCTGGGGTTTATCCTTATTCCAAAGATAGCGTATGACTCTTCTCAAACACGTGCTCTTACTTACAGGTTTTGGTCAACACTGTGAACAATTTTTTACAAAAAGACAAAATTACAGTCTGGGAAGCTCTACCTGTAGATAACCAAAGGCGGAGCCTGACTAAGCTGCTGCACACTGCAGAGCAGGCAACACTTCTCATGTCACACAGCTTCAAAAGGACAACCCAGCTGGATGCTAATGCAAGTGACATAGGTAAGATTAAGAAAATTAATCTAAGCTATACTTTAGATGTGGTTAAACTGAGGAGTTTTTCAGCACAATTATGAAGATTAGAAATGGTGTTATGTGAAAGACACAGGCGTTAATTTGTCTGATTTTCATAACTAACACCTGACTTTCAGTGTAGGTATCATAATTTTCAGAGACTAAACACTTGAGTCCAGAGCACAAAAATAAACTGAAAGTCTGTGGGAACATGTTTTCAGATTCTCTTTAAATCTCTCATTATGGCCATACTCACACAATCTGGATTCATTTTATAAGCACAAAATTATCCTATGCATCTTACGTGCATAAAATCACCAGTGGAACAAAATTTGGACTTGCACTCTACAAACTTTTTTAACTTTTTCTGATTCAGTGAAGTTATAAATTAACTTGGAATAAGGATTGTTCCTAGTGAATTCAATCTTGAGTGGCTTTATCCAAACAGGAGTTTCTCATTTTAAGAGGAATTCCCCAGCAGGACTATTGGTTAGTCTCAACTGCACCATTTTGCTCTCCTACCTTCTCCCTGTGTCCTGGTGCCTTCCCACCAATACCTGCCGATTTTCCTGTGGTAATAACAGTTTTACCATTCCTTCACTGAGAGCAGAGTAAGGTTAACACTAGCCACTTTTGAAAATCCCAATAAAGCATGGCTGATTCCTTTGTCAATGGCCACCCTTTCATCTTTATTTTTCTGAATGTCCCCAAACTGCCCGTGATTTGATTTCTTATTTTAGATTTAGTACAATCCTTCAGCGTTGCTCACTGGCTTGCTGTTTCATATGACGACTTGATGAGAGAGATTCCTACTGTGGTCTCAAGGCAGGTCAAACTGCCTGTTCTTCCCCCACCTTTCTTAAAGTAAATTAGACAGAGTGATGAAAAAGTAGGGAGGGATTTGTTCTATGACCTAGACTCTGTAGAATCAGACTTATGTTATTGCAGAGCACTGCTGGGTCTGCAGCAGGTCCAGAGCAGTGCCAGGTGCTGGCTGTAAAGCACCTGTGCCCTGCTCCCCACACCTCCCTTGCTTGAAAGCAGAGGCTCTCATGGCCACAGAGCTGAGGCCATGAAAGTCAGAAAGAGGGGATTTGGGTGCAGTCTCCAGTGGAACTGTAGATATCACTCACCAAGGTGACAGAAAAAGCTGATAAAGAGAACAGGGAGGAATTCCCAGGTTGAAAGGTTAACGATTATATTCCTTGGTTTTGTTCTAAAATGCTAAACTGTATGAGCTCATTTCCAAATTGGACCCAAACACTAAAATTTTTTGCTATTGCTTTTCAGCATGAATAAATTTTTCACAGGTCTCACATGAGCCACACACAACTATTTTGGGACAAGACCTACAATATCACCCCTCTCTCTCTACTGCTTCTTCTGGTGCAAGCTCTTGAACTACGAGCTTTTCAAAACTCCAGCCAAAGAAAACTATTTCTTATACCCTGACAAATATTTTCTGACAGCTGGTCTATTGAATAGCTCATATTATTTTTGTGTGCTGTGCTATAAGCAATGCAGATGGTCTAGCTTAGTGATATTCCTCCATCAGTCAAGTTTTACATTTGTTCGCTGTTGTTTTGTTTTGTTTTTTAAAAAACAAAAAAAGGCCTGATTGACTTCTTTTTGTTCCCATCCTGGGTGATTGAAACTCAGCACCGTAATGAAGCAAGTAAAGAGCTCAATAGACTCTAATGTAGTTTTTGTCCTAAGGGGTGATGCTTGTTTGTTTGCTTTTTGACAAGACACATTATTAGTTCATGGTGCAACGTGTATTTGGTAGGGTGGATAGATAACCATAAAATATATACTTTTCAAAAATTGGCTTTTATCAAATGTTACTATTCAGTGGAGAATTTTATGCTTTCCTTTTTATAATTGTGATTTGTTGTGCCTTTCAGAAATACGTTTTTAATAAAGCAATAGCTCTTCCTAAAGTAACCTACATTGTTTTTTCCAGTACCTAATTTAAGGCAAGGTAAATAAGAGACTATATTTTTTATGGAAAGAGTAGTAAGTATGAAAGCAAAATGTATGCATGAAAATAACAAAACATAGACGTTTAAACAAACAAGTTATATTAATGAGATCTTTCTTGAAATATTTTGAATGATGATAGAGTCTTAAAATTCACAGTAATTATGCAATCCAGTAGCACATTTATTAACCCAACTCTAAATTGTGGTAGGCCATAATGGAGCTGTGATTTGTACAGTATTTTCCTTCTTTTACAGCACTTAAGGTTTTTGCTTTTGATTCACACCACATGAAACACATCCACCCTCATGTATACACAGGGGGAGATTACATAAAGATCTCTCCAAAGAAGAAAAGGGAACCTCATCCAAATGGTAAGAAACAAAGGTTGGAGAGTAAATGGGTTAATAAACTCCTTGGACAGACTTGTACCCACTAGAACATAGCCAAATGTGGAGTTTATCAAGGCTGAATTTCCACACTGCTAACTACAAAGGAGACAAGCTATTTTTATCACCCTTTCCCCTTTATTGTCCCAAGACTGAAATTTCCGACATATCCAGTGGCACAGTGAGTATCCAGTGAGTTTTCACATTGGATATTGGTACTATAGACCTGAGCTTTATCCTTTTCTCAGCCACAGGTCTGCTTTATGACTTTGGACTGGCCCTTTCAAACCTTGGTGCTACTTCTTCAAAAACTGGTGCATCTTTTCCATTCAGAGAGTAGCTCACTGGGGCAAGAACATGTAATCTTTAGTACCAAAACCAAAAGGACCCAGATCTGGCTTGTACCTGAGAGTGCTACAGAAAGGACTTACAACTACTGTCATCACTAAATATAAACACATGTGTATAAACAGCTCTGGAATTAAACCACATAATTTAATAAATATGGAAAAGATTTTTTATATCCTCATCTTCCATCTAATCTGTATCTCGCCACCTATCAGTATCTAAAAATATGGTTTATTTTGGTACCAGGGAGAAAGTCACTACATTTTTTAAGATCAGCACTGAATCCTAAAATACCTTTTTCTTTTTCCCTATTTGTATTCCATCCTGGGTCCACTGTAATGGAAGTCAAAGCAAGCCAGGTACTTCAGAAAGGCCCAGTATTTACTTCAGGTCTGAGACATTTTACTTTATAAGACTTGACACCATGTGTGTAACCAGTTGCAGAACAGCAGCAAGCATATATTACTCTAGGAAAAATATATATGCATATATCTAATTAGTATTGCCAGTGCGAACACACATTTTTATTTCTAATGCCAGTTACATTGTTTTAAATAAAGCTATATTTCATTGTCTCTAAAACATTTTTATAAGTATTCCACAAAGACTCCATCTGTTTTGCATATTTTATACAATAGCAGCAATAATGTCTATTGTTTATTGTTTCCTTAATGTCTTCAATTTTGCTCTTCTATAAAAACCCACAAACTCCTAACCATGGCCTGTTTGATTGATAGGCACTGTTGCAGTTGTCTTTCTGCGGTACAGCAATATTGGTTCTCTGCTTTCATCACCTAAAAACCGCTCCTCCAAAGATCCTTCAGAGCAGAGGCAGACAGTCAGCTCAGCAGTTATAGCTGTTGCAATTAGCTCAAATCCACCTACACTCTATGAGCTTGAGAAAATAACATTTACCCTAAAGTATGCCAAGGTAAGGGGGTTTTTTATTATCAGCTGCAAGTAAAACAAAACATTAGCTAATCATTTTATGTGATGTAAGCATACCTGCAGCATATGATAAACTAAGACATAATTCTGTTGTTTGCTGATGTGAGGTTACCATTTATTACTCTAATAAGATTAATCTCAAATGTGACATCCTAAGTGCAATATGCTAAATATGATACAGAGGAAAATTGCTGTGGGACTAAAACAAGGGCAATAATGCCATCTTTGCTGGGTTGTAGCATGGATAAAATGTAGATGCCTGAACCAGAGAATATTACAGGATCTTGATTGTTTTGTATTTAGGTGGGGAATTTTCTGAAAGTTTATCAGATGGTTAAGCACGTACCCTAAAAAAAGGGAAGAAATGCTCCAAGGTTAATGCCAAAAGCTGACCTGGAATTAGGGGGTAATAGCAGAACCTATAGTTCTGAAGCTTTATTATTTCTGAAATCTGAACACACTTATTTAAAACTGAGAGGTTTACTTCCAGCAAATACAGATTTTTGCTGGCTTCACTCATATGTAGAGAATCACCTTACATGGCACAAAGAATCATCAGAAACACAACAAGAAAGCAACTCTGTAGAGAGGTGAGCAATGGGACAAGGTGCTAACCTTGGTTACATAGCTTTTAAATTTGTTACTTCCTTTCTGAGTTAGAAATCACCTTTATATATGTATAAAGCCTATAGTACAGTGGAGACAATCTTTGACTAGATTTAGTAAGCACTAACTGTACTAAATAATACTAACCGTCTTACTCATCACCATTGTGTAGCAGGTGATACAGCAGGTGTGATATGACCCTGGCTTTATCCCAGATTGCTTCGTAAAATGCACAGGATAAGTCTCAGTTTTTGAACTGCTCATTTGGAATGGATAAGCAATGTGGCTGTAACCTTGGAGTCTAGTCCATGTTCAGCAGGTGCAAGTGTATATATAACAATGTTTTCAATAGGTAAAAATTCCAACATCTTTGCAAGTGCCAAAAGGGTTCAGTAATCTGATTAGACTACATGTTTGGTGGGGTTTTAGCTGTGTGGATAAATTGCTTCCATCCCCAGCCATGTTTTAATTGCTTGGAAAAGGCCTTGCAGAATGTGTTTTTTGTTTCTCAACCTTCCAAAGATAACAAGCAATTTTTAATGAATTGCGCAGTCTAGCGTAAGAAAGGTCTCTTGATGGGAAATATCCTGCCTTTTCCCATCAGTAAAACATCTTGTTTCTGTTCCAGACTGCAGATAAAGACATTAAATGTGCATTTTGGAACTACTCAGACACAATGAATGGCAACTGGGCTACAGAAGGCTGTGAGCTGACACATTCCAACTCCACTCATATCTCATGCAAATGTAATCATCTGACTCATTTTGCTGTTTTGATGTCCTCAGGTGGCTCTGTTGTAAGTGCTATTTTAATTCAGTGTTTTACCTGATACTTTCTTCTGTTTTCATTCCTTATGTCTCTATTTTAGTGCAACCTACATACTTACCCCCCTTTAGGTTCTCCTGGATTTGTTCAGCAAGCACACAATTTATTGTGCACAAAGCAAACAAAATTCCTCCCATATGTGTTTGAATTTCCTTATGTCCTTTCTGCAGTATTACAGAGCAGTGATGCAGCAAAGTATCTCGTTCCAAAAACACAGTCTGTTGTGCTTATTTTTGGAGCATTGCTTTTCATTTCAAATCTCACTTTAAGACTGCTGTGGGATTTATCTGCCATTCATTGGTGGTCAGTAAACATATGGCCCTGAATTTCTGTCTCTCAAAACTTTGCCACCCATTTGTCTAACCTTGGCATCTAAAAATCTGCTTTAAATTCTCTCTGGAGAGTTTGCAGCACCATAATCAATCCGAAGTTTATGACTATTAAACATGGACACTCATGACCAGCAGAAAATTGGGAGAATGGCCAATTTATGTCCTTCTTATATTAAGAAGCCCCATAGATTTCCAGGGTCTCAGTGGGGATCTGCAGGAGCTCAGGTCCTGCCTCAGGAGGCAGCTTTATAAGGTATCAGAACTGGCAGCAAGCAGAATATTAGCATGAATATACTGTATTGAGACAGTTCTCTCACACTGTGAATTTCATGCTGATAGAGGCTGTTTCCTGGTTGCTAAATAGCATCCTAAGTCTTCAGTTCAAATTTAAAACCTTTGCAGGTACTTATATAGTTATTTTGAAAAGAAAGGCTGGGAGATGAATAATCTCTCATGCTTTATTTAGTAAAAAAATACTTAGACACATTTTATGGTCAGCTGAATACTATCCTTTTGCTGATGTACAGTCATGTATTTCAGAGTTTCTTTGTTCAAATAGCAAACAGCAAAAGAAATTGTATTCTTATACAGAAAATATTCACATCTGCTATTGAAATATCTTGTGTTTCTTTGAAGAAAGTTGATGTTATGTATCTGAATAGCATTTGCTTGAAGTGATTGTTATTTCAGAGTCTTGTTTTGATCATGTTGCAAATTCAGTAAGACAGTTATTCAGTTTTGCTTATCTAAGTCACTGCTGTGATAAGTCCTTTTATATTAGAAAATGTTCATGTCATATTAATATATGTCCTACTGCCAGTGTATTTGTCATTCACTAAAATAATCTGATTTTGAAAATCTTATTAGGAGATACTGATGTTAATAAAAAGTTTTGTTAAGAAATATCAGAAAATGCAAGAGCAGGAATATATACAGTTTATTACTAATTTCCCCTAGAATTATATCTGTCTCACCAAAACCCAATACTTTTTAGATTATCCAAAGTGTACATTTCCAGTGCAACTCTACAAACAGTTTTGATTAATATTTTGTCGAAAAGAAGAAAAGAGCTGTATTATAGAATGAGGTCTTTCTTGAGAAGGTACAAAGCTGTTCTTTTAAATACTATATTATAATTTTCCCCCAGGGTGTTACAAATTATAGCATTCTCACAAGAATCACTCAGCTAGGAATAATTATTTCGTTGATTTGCCTCTCCATGTGCATTTTCACATTCTGGTTCTTCAGTGAAATTCAAAGCACTAGAACAACAATTCACAAAAACCTCTGCTGCAGCCTTTTCCTGGCGGAACTTATTTTTCTGATTGGAATTAATATGAACAATAATAAGGTGGGTAGCTTTCACTTGTGTCTTGATTTTGTATTGCAAAGTAAATATACAGTGTAAGATATGATCTTTCTTCTAGTCCCCACATTTCCTACCTACAATAGTGACCCTGACTTCCCAGTACAGTTAGAGGAAATACAAAATGGTCGTTTAAAGAAGCAGGGCCTTCGTCTGAGCTGGTGTGTATTGACCTTGTTCCATGGGTTGCATTTAAAATTTGTCACCTTTACTGAGGCTGTGATCTCAATGTGTTTAGCATTTTCACTTCTCAAATCCCTTAGGAAGCTGTACGAAGCCACATTGGTGGCTCCCAGGGTAACAGTTTTCCCTAAAATCCAGGCCAGAGCTGCTATCCCAAGCCGACATCTGAGATACTGAGCTGCTAGCTGGAGGACCACATTGCTTCCTGTATGCGAGGTCTTGACCCATCCCTTTTGCTTTTCAGAAAGCTAGGCTGGTGATTTTTGCATCTCAGATTCATTTCAGGAAATAAAATTATGCATAAATTATCAAAATAGCCTACTATAAGTAGCTGAATAGGATTTAAAATCACTTGAAAAAATACGAGCTGCTATCCCTGAGGTAGCACTCCAGTACTGACAGATTGAAAAATACCATTTTGCAAACACTTTGTATAAAGAAAGTTATTGCGAAAATAATTCCTCATGATGCCTAATTACCATGTTATCAAAATCATAAAAATGTAGATCAAGCATGTCGACTACTCAGCTATAAAAACAGGATCAACCTTGTCAAACCATTTATACAGTTTTTCTGGGAAGACATACATCAATTTTAAAAGTTGAATGTAGTCTCTTTATTTTACCATTTGCTACAGAAAAAACACTAACGAACAAATGTGCAAATGGGTGTTGTTAACCAACATTACAGCTGGGCTGAATCACCCCTTAGAGTCACTCGGTTGCTGCGCATGTACTATTATATTATAACATATATTGACAAAGGCTTATTAATAGAATTATGACTCTTGCTTTCTCTGATTGAATTTCTAGCTCTTCTGTTCAATTACTGCTGGACTACTCCATTACTTCCTTCTAGCTGCCTTTGCATGGATGTGCATTGAAGGTATTCACCTCTACCTTATAGTTGTGGGAGTCATCTACAACAAGGGTTTCTTGCACAAGAATTTCTATGTCTTTGGCTATGTCAGTCCAGCCGTGGTCGTTGGAATCTCTGCCGCACTGGGATACAAGTACTATGGCACCACAGAAGTGTAAGTCACTGTTTTTGTGTCCAAATCATCATACAGAAAGAGACAATAATCGAAAAAGCACATTTCAAGGCATTTTCTGCTGTTTAATTTTCAGATGTTGGCTCAGCACTAAGAATAACTTTATATGGAGTTTTATAGGACCAGCATGTCTAATAATTCTTGTAAGTATAATTTTAATTTTTTATTGTAGTACATAAAGCCAATAATAAAAGGTGTTTAATAATCACCCACCCACTGCCAGCATAGCTGTGAGTGCTAATTATAGGGCAGAATCGACTAATTTAGACCTTTTTATAGTACCTCTAAATTATTTATATGCTGTACATCTAAATACTTTACTAGTCTGAAAAACGAATGTTTGACAAAAAAGTTCAATATAATATCAGAGGGATTTTTTTCTTACTCTCCTTCTTTTATCCCAATGGTTTAAGAAATTCTGTGAAGCATTTCTGGTTTTTACAGAGAAGCATCTTTGTATGTCACTGGCATCTCAGCATGGCTCAGCAGGAGGTGTACACAGACACCATCCTAGCAGACAGATAATCTGGTTTTTCAAATGTTGTGTGACTTAATCTCTTATCAGTGATCGGTCATCTTTGTAAGATTAGACTGTCATCTTTGTGGTTTTATCATTCACATGTACCCTGTCATCATCAAAGCCATTTTAAACTAAATTGCGACGTCAGAGAAAAGAACCCGCTATTTCACATGGGCAGATGAGTCAAGTATTGATAGCCCTATTTCAGCTGTGAAGAGGGCCTTTTTAATTCTTATTGGAAGTGGTTTCAAACCACAAATTTGGCAGGTATTTTATGTTCAATTCTGAATCGAGATGTTTTTGGTGTCTCAAGAGCATTTCTAAGTGCTATCAAGTTTAAGGAACCATTCTAGCTGTAATGGGGCTTTATTGTGTATGACTGTGTTGACAGTGATAGTTGGAGCTAACAGAAGGAGAAGGTGCAATAGTGAGGCCTCACAACATCTATGGTCAAGTCAGTTACAACTGTGTTGCTTTTTAAGCTGTTTGGTAATAATGTAAGGATTTGTAAAAAAAAGAAGTGGAAAATCGTAACACATAAAACTTGGTAGTAGAACAGTTTTATTTCAAGGCATTATCCATTTCAAAGCTTAATAAAGTATCAGGTATAATTCTGGTCAAATTCCACCCCAAATTCCCGCTGTGTATTGGGTACAGCTGGAAAAAGCCTGGCAGATACAACTGCAAGGTGATGCCTCCCATCTCACCCTTCTGGTGAGCACAGCAGATCTTGAGAGGCAAAGCACCATGACCTCCCTTCACTCAGTGCTTCTGGGGTCAGATAGCCCTGGTGTCCGAGAGGTTACCAAGATGGAACAAAATCATGGGGAGACATCATCCTTTACTAGGAAATTCTTACAATTCTTAGGTTTAAGTTTACAATCTCTTATTTCCTCTTTGGACCTTATCTCTTTCTTCCATGGAGGCAGTACGGCTGGGGTTTTGTTGTTGTTTCTCTCATACCTGTTCCTCATCTGCCTTCAAGTAAAGATTTATGCGCACTTATGTATTTCTGTACAGTTAGCACATGAAAATCTCATTATCAAAACATACAAAATGCCCTAAGTGTAGGCATCTGTAACCTTGTTTTCAGCTCCAGCTGAGCAGTACCTAATGGGGATCTCAGGTACATGGTGTGGAGGCAGAGCATGTCTGCAGTGGCTTTGCTGTAAATCTGGCTGGCTGCAGAAGCAAATCCTGCAAGCTGGGCTCTGAGGCCTGTAGACATTCTTTGAGCACTCCAGATCTTCCATCATCCCCTGCAAATTAAAAGGAAAAAGGGAGGTGCTAGAAGTTGATTCAGGCCTGCGTCCCAGTGCAGCCCTCCTACAGACGAGGAGAGCAGCCAGCCAGTTTCTTTTTCTCTCACTCCTTTGCCTACGTGAAGCCATGCAAAAGACCTGTAGCAAAGACAGCAAAGAACCCTGTGGTTGTTCAGCTACTTTTTGCGTGTTACAGGAATATTTTGTGCTAACTTGTTTTCACAGTATTCACATTTATTTAGTGTCTCTTCATAATCACATGCCACTAGACCGGGGGGAAGGCAACCCACTGTCAGCAAGGTACTTCAGCTGCTCCAGGGTTTTTTTGAGGGTTTGGAGAGCTTGCTTTGATGGGGTGATAGCAAACTGAAGCATGAACTGCAAGAGGGTTTTCTAAGGGTGCAGGGAGCTAAGTAATTTGCTCATGCTCTATCCAGGTAATAAAGGGAAACATGGAAAGCCCTATGAAAATAGGCACTGACACTAGAAGATGAAGTTGGTGTCAGATGTCTTCTCTGTGGAAGGCACATTGTTGGTGGTAATTCTGTTTCCATTGTCCAGCCTTCCTGTTGAGAACACTGCATGGGCTCCAACATGACAAAGATTAAACTCTTTCCAAAGTAGTGCCACCCAGGAAATCCTTTAAATTACAGGAGCCAATCTTTTACCATTATTTCCACTCTGCCCACAGCTAATTAAAGAGAAAGAAAGAAAAAAAATACTAACTAAGGACTCTGACAGGAAAATGTCCCTTTTGTTCTGGGATAACCAGATAGGGCACTGCAACCCCCATACTGAAAGCTGAAAAATCTGGCAACTTCAAGTTTACATTTAATCCTGAGCTTCGTCTACAAATAGCATTGAATTTGCAGGTTTTTAAAGATAGGCTGGAGAGTGTGGAAACCAGTTCTCTGGAGGGCTACTCACCACAAAATTCTTGCACAAACACATTAAAATCATTGTCATGACAAATGCCCATGTACCCAAATGGTGTTTTCCATTTCTGTGAGTGGGGGCCCAGGAGATCTGTGGTTTGGATTATACTGTAATCTGCCTTTGAGACTGCATGTAAATGATGAGAACAGAACCATTCCTGTACCAGTGGGTTATCTGTCTCAGGGCACACTGTTTCAAACACATTCTTGGGCCGTAAATCTGCAGTAATAATGAAGCATAGGGAGCTCAAGTGTTTATCAGAAGAACAAATTAAGTTCTCCTCTGATTGCCTAAGTAGAAACACTACTTCTGAAGGTGTTTCCTTATTAAGTTTCTATTAGAAGTCTTAAGTGCAAGTCAATGGTCTTATTGATCCCATCTAAAAATTATTATTATTATTATTATTATTATTATTATTATTATTATTATTATATTGGTGACTGTACATGAAAAGAAGTGGGTCAGAAGCTCTTTAGATGGACTTAGCAAAGAAAGAGCATTTTAAACCTTTATAAAGCAAGCTGCAAACCGAAGATAATTTCTACAGTTTATTTCTTCCTCCTAATATTTGTAATCTTTAGAACCTAAAACTATGCAGTAGATTAGATCAAAGCATACAAGTATGGAGAAATTATTTATAACAAGTATTTAAACTTTTTAATAGAAAAGTGAGTTTATCTCAAGCTTTAAGGGACAAACATTAACACACACCACAACTCAAGCCTGATTGAGGCAAAGACAAATATAAATCCCAGAGAT
>VZTI01000691.1:1001515-1176889 GCA_013397865.1 Struthidea cinerea | reverse complement strand
GAAAAAAAATGAGAAAAGAGGGGGGGGGGGGGGGGTGAACAGAATAAAAAGAAACCCTAGAAGGCTTTCTTTTCTATTGTAATACAGTCTTACAATAATAATCTCCCTGTAATAAGTGTGTAGAATTGAAATGACTATTTGCCTCCAGGGTGACGTGGCTGCAGTTTTGATTAGTATGTAACATCAGTCAATAACAAACCCCTTCCCATTGTAGAGGATTTTGGCATGGCTTTCCCCACCTCTGGCATCATAGCTTTTTGAGTGGGAGCCGACCCATATAAGGGCTTTATTCTGCATCCCTGGTGTTTTTGGAAACTTCATCTTTTAAACTCTGTGTACACAGCACAAGTCCTTCCACTTGTACATATTTTGAGGGCCAGCTATATATTAGTTATCCAATTGGGAGTAGAAATGATGTCTGGAAGGGTTAGCTAAAGGCTATTAACACTGCAGTTATGAAAGTGTATGAGACATTAAAAGGAAAATTTGGAAAAGAAGCACTGCTACTCCAAGTGCAGCTACAGCCAACCCTTCTAGTATACCTGTCTGCCACAATGTTCTCCCATCAAATCTCTTCAGCTGAGCTTTGTGCAGCACGTTCAAAGTCATCCATGAAAACATGATTTGTACTTTTACAGTATCGACAGAGTCATGCAGACTTGACTGTTGTACCTACTATCACTGCCACAATAAATTGGCACACCTCTGTGAGGAACCAGGACTCAGAAGTGTGACGTGTTGTAACATTAATAGGTGCAATTTGCCATTTGACAGTGTAAATCTATCAGTATCATTTGTTGAGATCACCTCCATAATAACAAAATACAAACTTGCTCTTTGAGGTTGGAACATTTCCAAAATTGAACATCATCCAGATAATCCTCTCTGTGGCTTTTATCCAAACATCCCAGTGCCATGCAGTGAGGAGGTAGCTCCTGTACGCTATTCCTTGTTTTACTCTTCTAATGAATGTTTTTAGGGACATTGAAGGTGTCTGGCTTGGCTTCAAGTTCCCGTTTCTTGAAACAATTGGTAATTGTAGTGTTTACAACTATAAAAATGGCTTAAACACAAACCCTGCAATTTTCAGAGCATTCTTGTGCACTTGACTTGGAACATGCAAGCCAAGAATAATTCTTGGGAGCAGCGTCCCCAGAAAATCCGAGCCCTTTATAAAAAATGTAATGGATAATCAACTGTAAAGCAAAAATATTCTAAGAACTTCAGTGATTGATTAACCATTCTGTTTTGAACCTTTCTTGTGTAAATGAATGGGTAAATGAATAAAATATACAGATTGCAGTTGCAAAAAAGTGACATATGAGTGATGAAAGCAGGCTAACAGTAGAGTAATGCTTTTCATTAAGGAACCGCCTGCATATTCATTAGAGCTAGTCGATTACTTAAAAAATACATTAATCAGATAATTTATTTGATGAATTTTACCATTATTTGTCAAATAATTTATTCAACAAAAAAAGGTAAAATTAATGGACTAGTGCATTTATCAAATCTTAATGGACAGCTCTAGTACTTATTCAGTTCTATACATTTAGGTTGGTTCAGGATTGGTAATACTGCTGCAATCAATGCAGAAAAATTTCTTGGCAAATCCATTACTCTGCTGTTTTCTCATATATTCACAAATTTCATGTACTTAATCTAGGCTATTCAAACTGAACATCTTTCTTATTAAAAAAAATAAATATTCAAAGAATCTAAGATACTACATTTTCCCAAGCTTCAATAAAGAACATGGTCTGACAGACCATTGTTATCATTCAAAAATAAAAATGAAAAAAAAAAAAAAAAGAAAAAGAAAAAAACAGCCCCTCTGAGGCGAATCACATCACACTGGTGTCAAGTCCACTGCCTCTTTGGGCTTCCTCACTTTATTATCTCTGCTCTTCAGTGAAAGATTGCATGTTCAGTATTCCTGACATTTCTTGATATTCCAAGAATTATTATAAAAAGATTGCTTGACCTCTGACTTCCACCACAACAAAACATAGCACCATCTCACATTTTTTAGTGAATATTTACGCTTTGAAAAATTCTGTGGGTTTTTTATAACTAAGCATTTGATAAATGCTTAGTTATATTTCTTAGATACATGTGAGAGATATACTCTACTGTTTACTGCATGTTTTTCAGAAAATAGTTGTTTTAAACATTTTTTTATATCTACTGCTATTCCTCAGTCTGCCTTTTTAGTGGAAATAAATTCCTACAGGGACTAGAAATGCCTTTATTATTCTTTATTAAAGAGTAATAGTCCCCTTTTCATTGGCCCCTCTGTGGCTTCAGTTAAAGGTGTCTCCATGGCATTTCTTATGCCATAATGGATAAAGTGGAGAGAATTAATTATATAGCAGCATTAAAGACTGAGTCTGCACTTGGCTTGAAACAGATTAGTTCAAACCACAGTGCTGTTCAGCAACAATAATACCTGCTGTGCTAAATAATAACTGAGTCACAAAGCACTTGCCCTGTTCAGTGGACAGGATCATCTTAAATCTCCAAGCCACAGCTACCATATTGCCATACTCAACGGATGCAATTTCTCAGCAAGACCAGAGCTTTCACATGAATGAAAGTTTTATCTTCCTTTTTTCTGCCATTAAAGCCCCAATTCTAAGGTCCCTGGAAATACTTAGAAAAAAGATGGTGTGGCCATTAGTCTACCACGTGAAAATTACTTGATCCTATGTTATTGCATAGTAACAAATTCATCACATAAGGCTGAAGGGTCCTTGAAGGATGTTCCAAATAGAAGTGTTTTTCCAAAAAATTAACTTAGTAGTTCTGTAAGAAAAAGTATATTAAGTTCTCCCTTTCAGTCACTGAAAGGACATTAGACTTGAAACTCAAGCATGTCCTCTGTCACCCGGAGTGAACCAAGCAGACACAGTAGGTGAGGGAGCACAGGTGGATGCCACGGGAAAAGGGGAGAGCACCTGCAGGTGCCAGCTGGCTGTGCAGACTTCCTGAGGTGTTCCACAGCTCAGTGCAGATTAATGTCTCACACATCCTCCTCCAATTCTAGGAAGAAATTAAAATAAATAAAAGAATGTGCCCATTCTTTTAATGGATCCATGTATACTCAGCTACTATGGATGTTTTCTTCAGGAAAGCCACACAACTGACTGAAATAGTTTGGGTTTGTTGTTTTTTATTTTTAGCGTTTTTTAATTGTTTAGTATCTTCTTGGTGATTCTGTACATTTCCTTGTTTTAAGCACAATTACTATAAACATATATGCTTACCCTAAATTGTTCATTGAAAGGACAACATAGGTTTGCTTGAGATAGTTAACGGGGACTGATGATGTCTTTTGGACTTTCTTAGCACTTACATAGTGACTTCATCCACATGACATATTTTCTCACTCAAATCAGATTTTCTTCCACTATTCTACTGCCCTTTTGATTCATCCCTGACAGGCATTTAGAGAGGCAAATTTAAATTCACAATAGTCATTGCATGGGAATACTCTGCTTGGAAATCTCACTTGGTCACTGAAAGAAGCTTTTCTGGTTTTGAATAAATCACACCATGGGATTTTGTGACCACATCCACAGCAGAATTGTGGATATTTCTGAAAAAGCAAAAGGCCAACAAATTGTGGAGGGTATGGATAGCTTTCTGCCAAATATTCACACTTTCAAAATGGCAAATACAGCTTGTTCTCAGACTTGACATCTCAATCATGCCCCTGATACTTTCTCCTTCCCGGTAGCTCATCCATTCACTGAAGCTAGTTGTGCTAAAAGATAATATTCAACTACTTCTCTCCTCTTTGCCATGCAAAACTCCTTCTGCAGGACTCCTGCATAAGGCTCCAGATGCAGCCTAAGAAAGGTTTCCATCTATGCAAAGAAACCATAGGATAGGAGCAATGTGTAGTCTGAACTTTTTGATGCACCTTGAATCCGTTCATTAAACAGCCTGATTTATGTCACTCCCAACACACCAGACAATACGCCTTCTCAAAAGCTTCTTGGAAAAGGAGAAGAGTAAACCTAGTAGTTATTTACACCACAAGCAGAATAGAACCCAGTCCTACCACTGGATCTAACTGGGCTAATAATTCTGGCTGAGGTCAGGTGCAGATCTATTGGTTCATCCCTCCTGCCCTTGGCTGCAGAACTGAGGGTAAATAATGTGTTTCGTTTTGCAATCCAATAAGAAATAACACTGAATCCACAAGTCTGCAAAGCTGTTTACCCTGATGAAAAGCATAGAAACCCCATTTATTTATTTTTTTACATCTTCTTATAAGTGTTCTAAAAATATAAAGGAAACACTTAATTGAGTCTAAATCTATAGCTTGAAGTATGCAAAGGAAAACTTTGAAGTACTCATAAATAAAAAGCAATCCTATGTGAACATTTTTTATTTCCTGAGTCAGGATTTGAAATAAACTCATTTGGCTGTGTTTTAACTTTTAAGACAAGGGAAATCATTAAAATCTTAGAACTATAAGATTCTACCCCTGAATAATTGAAAATATTTCCCAAAAATACAGCCTAAAGGGGGTTCATTAATGTTTTTGTTCCATTTCCTACTCCCAGATAAGACTGCTGTTGTATACTTAAAGCATTCGAGAAGATATATTCACTGGGGACATGGTAATGAGATAAATCAGTCAGGAGACAAACCCTGACTGTTTGACTGCCAGCTTGTGTCCAATTTTATGCAATTAATATAGCATACATTTTCATTTTGAAGCTTAAACTGTTGTATTGTTAATAGCTTAATTCCGTTCTCCCCTGACTGAAATAATGATGACCCACTGAATGTTGTCATTTTACCCAGCCATTAGCCATCCAGCCAGAAAGATAGAAATGTATTGCTCTCTGTGGCAGAACTCAGACCATCACAAGCTCATTAATTCAAACGCTCATAATGAGGGTCATTGTACAGACTGATACAGATACAGCTGCTCTGAACTTCAGACATTTTTTGAAAGAGCCAAATTCAATATGATATATGTAAAAAATTCAAGTATATGCCTAAGAGAGCAGCAGGAGAAATTTTCTCATTCTTTTTTGTGAGATCTGACATCAGCATATAGATGGTTTCATCAATTATTGAGACAGAGACTAAGAAAGGAAAAGGGAATGATTTGGGGGTTTCATTTTTGAAGTTTAAATGTAAAGTGCTCAGACTGAATCAGAACTAGTATGTCTGAGTCTTTAGAATTAGCTGCCTCTTTCTTATACCTTCTCTTCTTTGTAACACTAGACAGCCTTTAAAGGCTGGTATTTGAAATGTTTTAATAACTTTTGAAAAGCTGGGGTGTATCTTTTACACAAAGATATCCTACATGAAATTACCAATTCCTTTATCATTCTATAAATAATGTGCATTGGAAATAGCCTCAAAACCTCAGTCTTGTATTAAACAATTACAGCAGTGTTTAAAAAACAAAACTGTCTTTAGATAATTCCTGGATGAGAAACTGGGGGGTGAGGGAAATCCAGGTCTCTCTGCTCCAGTGAATATTTAATTATTTATATGGCATGGAATAGATCCAGCAGTAGCAGTGAATAACTGGTACAGAGCCTGGAGAAACCAAGGGTCATAGCCTAGTCTGAATATTAAGTAAAGCAAAATTGTGCCCCATGTCTCCAACATCCTATACAAATGCACTGTCCACAGGGATTTTCATTGTTCAGGAGCATCCTTTCTGGTTTTATTCAGAAAAACTATCCTAGTCAGGAAGTGTTTCCTGGTGAAAACATAGTCTAAAACAGTAAATGTCTTTTAGTGCTAATGAACTGACATTTTTTGAGAAAAAAATATTAGACAAAATTTTTTTGAATGCCCTGTCTTGATCCATTTCAGTTCACCAGAAGTCCAGGTGCTAACTGAGCTACCACCATGAAAGACAGACCATTCCCCTCTGAGCTTTCAAGTGCTCTTTGTGTTGCTTTAAAAAAGGTGGGGGAGGCGGGGGGGAGAAGGAAAAAAGATGTCTTAGTTGTCAAATTTGACAGCTGTCAGCTATCTTGATGGGGCAAAATGATGATAGATCACTTCACTCAGTGTCTTACAATTTAATTGTAATTAATTATGAAAGAAATTATACCTCTTCAACATGAGTGCAAATATTTTTATTTGCAAGTTTTATTAAATTTTGTGTAGTTCATCCTATTCAGTGTTCAACTAACAATAACTATCATTCTGTATCTACACAGAGGGAGTTCCATGCAGTGTGAAGCAGTAACATCATATTTACTTGAGGGCAGAACACTATGTTACTCTTGTATGTAAAATACGCACATTTAAGACTGGAATTAAGGTCCTATTTTAAATATAGCAGTTGTTAGGCATTGTGCTATTAGCAGAGCTCCAGTAGCCTGGAACACTTAGGATTTTAGGACCTACATGCTCATTTTTATATTATTACTTACTTTCCAAAATACAGTTAGCAATCATCAGAGAAGTTTGTAATTAGTTTAGACAATAGATGAGATTGTTCTTCAGTGCTCTCTGCGGGGGCAGTCCCAGACCTGAGAGGAGCAGAAGCCAGAGCAGCAGTGTCTTGCTCTGCCCACGCCCAGCTTTCCTTCCTTGCAGAAGCACCTGTTCAGGTAGCCATGGCAGTAGGGACAGAGAGGGAGGGATGCAAATCTGCAAACAGATTTCCAGAGCCATCTGAGATGTAAGTGGAGGTAGCTTAAATCCATACGCTGATTTTCCCATCTTATTCTAAAATACATATGACTGATTGTACAGAGCTCCCCAGGCTAATTCCTTTGGCAAAGCCGCCTTATTGTTGACAAGATGATTAGGAGAGCACCAGGAAATTTCTCTGAATTCTCAATTACTTTTTCTCTCCTACAAGAGGAAATTATCCAGAGCAATGCTGTGGGTCAGACCTGGTCCTAGGACTTGTATCACTCCAGATAGCTCTGAACTCTTCCTTGTGTGCCTGCTGGACCTAACCCACCAACACCACAATTCTGAACAGGAGAGCTGTACCATGGAGATCCCTAAAACAGTTGCAGGAAAATTTCACTGTCCTGCTCTACACCACAGTATGCATCCATGACACATCTAAGCGCTAATCTGTAGAGCAAAACCTGCAGCAGTGTCCACTGTTGCCTGTGAATCCCTTGGGACTGCCATTCTCTGTGGTGTGTAGTGATAAAGCTTCGACAATGCTGGTGGCAGTGGGAGTTTTACTATTTAACTGGAGTTCTGCATATTGGCTTAACGGGGCCAGAAGCCACTCCAAAACCTTAAATCCTTCTGACCCTTTTCATATGTGATCTCCCAGAGAGAGATGTACCAAACACTCACCATCCTTCCTTTAACTCCATCTCGGGCGTACAATAAAATCCAGCTCATGTGTCTCCTCAGAGATTATCCAGGGTTATACAGCTACATAAATGTAGTTGCCCATATCTGCAGAGTCCTGATTTCATGGCATCCTAATAATTGCTCTTATTCAATGTCTATTTCACAGAGATATATTTTAAGTTTTTCATTTGTTCATAAATATACTACAACGTTTCAAGAATTTAAGAAGGCTAAAAATACTTTTACAAATATCTTTAAGCAGACTTGATTCCCTGAAGATGTTGTGAGTGGAGGCTTTTTCTGTATCAGTCCTTGACTTTGATTAACCACTTAAAAAAAAAAAAAAGGAATAGATTAATTATTAAAATTAGTCCTGTAGTGCACCTGAGCAATGATGAGTGAAACATGATTCCCACTGAATTGCAGAGGAGGCAGGGTTGAGGATGCTCAGCACTTCAGAGAATTGGGCTGGTGGGGAGAAAGTCAGAGGCTTCCTTTGTAAAATGGTAAGGACTGAGTGCAATGTTTGCCCAACAGCAGTTTAGGGTGGTTTCTTAAATAAATAAAATACAAAAAATTATTCAGCTCAGGGCTTGGAATCAATGCAATTCCCCTCTAGTCTATTAGACTTGCCGAGAAGCCCCTCTCAGGACATGCAGCAGTTTCTCTGACTGCTCAGCCATGTAATAGCACTGAAAACAAAGGCACCAGAACTTGCCGTGTCACACTGTAACATCGTTATTCACTTGATAAAACTGTGGCCATGCCACAGCATTTCACGCTCTGGGTTTGCCCCAAGCTGCAGTGTAACTCTGCTCATTATTCAGGTAACTCGTCCCCAGGCTGGCCCTTCCCAGCCCTGTGCAGAGCCTGTCCTGAGCTCGGCTTCACAGCTGCCTGCACATCCTGCTCTGCTCCAGCTTGCTCCCTCTCCGGAGACAGCATGCCTTATGTTTGCCATTTCATTCTCATTCACCTTGCCTGTCACCTTAAGGCAGACTTAATTATAATATCATTGAGGGTTTATTCAACAAGATCTTAAGACCGTGGTTTAATTACCAAAATGAAAACACATGATTACAACTGAAACAAGTATAAAACAATATTTGGCTGTAAGTACCTGTTGAAACTTTTTAGATGGTTCAGTGTCTCTCATTCAGAAGCCCCTCTGTTTGATCCAGGATTTCTTGTGTACATCTATATTTTAGATTACTTTTACAGCCTACTACTTCCATTTCTGCTCATTTGAAACTCAGTTTTGGATACAAATTCAAATGTCTTAAATGCTTGTATCTTTGGCCAGGCATTTTAAGTGATTTGACTTGCCATACCATTTGCTGGAACACATATGGCTCTTTGGGGATATCAGTTCTATTTCCTCTTTAGTCCTAATAAGTCCAATTTATTAGTGTTCCTAACTCAGTCCTGCCATCCAACACGAACTTTTTACTTTACATTTCCCAGAAATAACTGAGGCCATTGGTATGTTCATAGCAAAGAACATGCAGCATATCAGGTTGAAGCAGAATGCATTAATTTTAGGATACCTTTTGGGTTTCCTTTCAGATTAGCATTTTTCTCCAAAGGCCACACTTGACACATTGTTTACATTAGCTGTTTTTTTTTCTGGATTTACCCATTAATTCATGCTGTTGTTTTCCTGCAAGTTTTGCTTCACTTCCATGTCACAGGATAGTTACTACTACTTTGTTTTTATCCATTTCATCCCCTTCAAAGGACAAAATGCAGTTCCAGAGGCTCCTAACTTTAATTGAAGCATTGTCTAAAGCCTGTCTATGCACTTTCACTTCGCTATAGAAATTTTTTTATTAATGGACTGCTTCAAAATGGGGCAAAGACTGACTTAAGACTTTCATAAATCTTGGAAATGACTGGGTGTTTCAGACGTTAAGTTCACCCTCATTACCCTGTAACACTACCTCCTGTGAGGCTACCTGAGACATATTGTACAATAATTGTGTTCTGGCAGCTTACTCCGAGAAGCCGGTGTTAACCTCTCCCATTCCCCTGATACATACAGATTATTCCCATTAGAATGGGTTGGTGAATGAAAAGATCATAGTTAATGGGTATTACTTTAATGCAGAAGGCCAAATCCTATTACCCTGAGCAATGGACAGTGCAAATAGTATTTGTGTAAAGGAGCCCCACTGGGACAAGGAGAAATGGAGCCTGCTGCCCGCCCCATCCTTGCTCAGCAAAACTTTGCCAGTTCTGCAGCTGATTATGTGAGTAAGGGGGGGTTGAGCTTCTCACAGAACCTGTTTCTGGCAATAGGAAGGTGCTCACTGACACTAGTGATGCTGCTGAGGGGCTGGCACAGAGGAAGGTTGGCTGCGTGGTTTGTGCTGCCATCTCCAATTCAGTTTCTGAAGAAGTAGCAGTGTGTTCTCCATGCTCACGGTACTTTGATCACATTTCCCGCTACCTTTTTCAAATTAATAAGTACATTAGGTGGATTATGTGGATTAAAGTGTGTGTACGAATTTATTTGATATATTATTCACCTACAAATATAAGACAAAAAGTAAGTCTGCATATAATTATCCACAACTGCTGACTGACTTATAATTAACTTTGAAAAATTGCTGGTTTAGGAGATATCACAAATTACAATTTTAAATATAAGGAGCTTCAGAATAGCTCTCACGATCAGCACTAGAACAAGGTATTCAATGAAGGTTTAATTCCCTAAACTGCTAATCAGCTCTATCTCCTGTCCTTATCAAATTGTAAATATATTATGCTGCATTAAACTATGAGCATGCAGCTAATTAAAGCAGAGCCTGCTTTAATATCAGATACTCCCCCCTCGACACAACAAAAATGTTCTAAGGACATACCTAATGAGGGTTAACAAATGAAAATTATTCCTTTTCAAGTGATGCTGTGCTCCAACAGATTGGTTTTCATTTCAGAGATTTTTTTTTTGTTTGGTTTGGATTTTGGGTTTGGTTTGGTCTTCTTAAATAAAAAGAAGCAGGGGGGAATCCATACAGTCTTTCTGGAGAAACAACTTGGGGAAAGCATTAATTCTATTCATTCTACAGCTGGAAGCCCACAGGAACTGACCAAGGAATCATAACCAAAGATTTACAAATAGTACCTGAATGACACAGAGCTAAAATTTAGTTCATTTAATAACATTTTAAATAGATGCTGATGTTAAATGCTGCAAAGTAAGAAAGCAACTATCCACATTTTTAAAGGAATGCAGTATAAATTTAAATGAAAGATCAGTGAAGCCTAGCCAAGTAAAGAGAGGATCAGAACCACAATTGAGCATCATTTGCAAAACTGCTTCTTTTAGTTGCTTTTCTTTGTTTTAAACTCAAATAAAGCAAGGCCATTTTACAAAAATCAAAGAAAAAAATACCAAAATTAATTATTTATTTAAAAAACACAACATATAAAAGAGTACGCAGCAAGGAGACTCAACAGAAGCTAGATTTTTTTTAATTATTTGTGTAAACCTCTAAGATTTTTGTGTCACTTGAAAGTTTTCGCACCCCAAAGTCCTCAGAATGTGTGATGTTATTAATGTTATTCAGCAACAAAAGACACATATTTCAAGATCAACATGATACAGTACAATAGAAAACCCATAGGGTAGAGAGTTTTTTGGGAGTTTCTCCATTTCCCTTTCCTTTTTTTTTAATTATTTTCCTTTCCCTTTCCCTTTCCCTTTCCCTTTCCTTTTCCGTTCCTTTCCTTTCTGTTCCTTCATCTTTAGTTAGGAAAAATAATCTCAGCAGGAAATCGAAGAGATTTACCGATAAAATCAATAAACATTTGCAGACTGTTGGTAGTGATACTGTTGAGATAAGGTAGGGTTACATCCCTGTTTGATCAATGTTTATTTCAGGGCTCATATTTTTTTAATAGCAGTGAAACAGAACAGGGTGGGGTGTTTTCCCCTCCTGGCATGGGATTCTGTAGGTTTCAGATACACAGAAACTTTATCTGCCTTGTTTGATTTAAATGTTTAACAGTCATTGGCATTCGAAAGTATCCTGGTTGTAACTAAAAGTTTCTTTCTTTTCTCCCCCCAGGTTAATTTGTTGGCTTTTGGAGTGATTATTTATAAAGTATTTCGACACACTGCAATGTTAAAGCCAGAAGTCAGTTGTTATGAAAATATAAGGTAAGTTTGCCATTCAATAACTATTCTACCTTCTGTAGGTTTAAATACCAACAGAGATGATAGTGAGTATTCCAAAACAACCGTTTAATCTCCTGAGATTTGTAGAAAAATAAATATTTTTTTCTGTTATTACCTTTATATATATTTGGACATAAATGTTGCAATCATTATCCCCACTGAGCAATACCTTGTATGCTGGGGTGCGTGTGAGAGGTGTACAAGGAAAACAAGAGGGCCACATCAACCAGTGGGTAAAGGCTGATGGCAAAGTTAAAGAAGAAATTGTCCTTTTTTCTTAAGTATTTTCCACAGCTTCTATGCAAGCCAAAACAGATTTCAGAACTTATGCCTGAAATGGGACCAAAATATTTGCCTTGAAGTAACAATTCAGTGATAAGAGCTTGGAGCCATTCATGTTGCTTGGGAAAAGTCGGCAGTAGGACTTTGTGCTTCTGGGCACTGGGGGGATGGAGCGGATTCTCTCCAGGATTTTACTTTGCATGCTGCTATGATTTTTCCATCAACTCACTCTCTTTAAAACTGATTTATAGGGACCTTGAAAACCGTTTGTGCAGGAAAAGCTGAAGTGTACTACAGGGAACATTGAAAACAACTTACTGTTTGTGTTGCTTAGGAACACTCCTGCAGTTTCAATGCATTGCACTAGATTTATAGTTAGGATTTAGCAATTGTTTGATTGATTACTTTCTCTTATTCCTCACCTTTCATAGCTTCATGTGGCGACCTGTTTCTAATGAAGTAGAAAATTATTCATTTTCAGGGGAACAGTACTAAAAATTTCTGCTGTTCAAAGGAAGTCCTGCAATGACTGAGCTGAGAATGAATAAGAAAGTAATCAGTGGCTTCATTTCCAAGACATCATGCTGTAATTTGCTCAAGCCTGCGAACAGTGCTCTACAGCATCTTGGAAAAAAAATTTTAGCCCATCAATTCCTACAATTTTAGGGCATCAATATGCTGACCCAGGAACTATTTGAGAGTACTTGTGTTCTAAAAACAATTTCTTGGGGTTTTTTAAAAGAATTTTTAAAAAGAGTCTGATTTTACAACTGGCACCGTCCTCTGCAGTGAACCTGAGAGGCAGACTGGGAATCCTTTGATGTCATGCACATGCACTGACCTAAGAGCATACTGAACATTTTTCTGGGTTATTTTTTTGAGGAAGATAAGGGGGAGGAGGAAAAGTGGGGGAATGCTTCATAACAGACATATGTTTTCCTTGGGGAATTACACTAACAGTAGATTTAAATCAAATCATATGGTGCTGCAGTACACCAGAGAAAACATATCTGAAGATTAAAGAAGCCAGCGGTTTAAGGCCCTCCAGTTTTACTCCTTTGCTCTTAAAAAGTGATTATGTGAGTTTGTTCATGCTACAGTGCTACAGCACACCCTGAAGAGCAGCCCCTGCATTTGCACTTCTCAGGCCTTTGCAGCTCTGAAAAAATTTCCAAGGCAGCATTCATCACCCAAAGAGGAGAAGAAAGGGTAATAGCATGTGCCTGCATGTTGTTCACAACGTTTTATTCCTGTCTAGATCCTGTGCCCGAGGTGCCCTTGCTCTCCTGTTCCTCCTTGGAGCTACCTGGATTTTCGGGGTCCTCCATGTGGTCCAGGGATCCGTGGTTACTGCCTATCTTTTTACAATCTTCAATGCATTCCAGGGGATGTTCATCTTCATATTTCTTTGTGTATTGTCTAGGAAGGTAAGTGTCCTACTTCTTGTGGACAGTAACTCAGTATCATGTCCCTACACAGCCAGGTACCCAGCCCTGAAATTGAGCTTTTGCCTTCAGTGGTGGCAGAACGTCTTTCCAACTTTTATGTTCTCACATATTACCTCCAGTTTTGAAACTGAGGCATGAAACATGGAAAAATGGGGTTTTTTAACTGTAAAACTGATTATAGTGTCATTAACCTGATGAAATAATACAATGTGCGTAATAAAATTTCCTTCCAGTCTTTTCAACTAGCAGCAAGATTCACCCACGCTACCCTGGGATGATACTTTCTTCAGTGTTCTGTTCTAAAGTCAGCCCCACCTTAAAACATCTAGTGAAAGGAGCAGTACAAAACTAATTCAAAGACATATAGATCTATTAATAAATCTATTTCATAATTAAATTTAATCTTTTTATTTCAGATTCAGGAGGAGTATTACAGATTGTTCAAAAATGTTCCTTGCTGTTTCGGCTGCTTGAGATAAAGGGAACGAAAACACCCAAAAGCATCTCAGCAGAAGAAGGAAGCAACCTACATGCTGTTGTTACGGATATTACTGCAAAATATGGTATTGTGAAAGTATGCAATGACCCAGTGAGCAGGCATATCTCTTAGCTGAATTACTGGTTTTGTACATACACGTGCATTCGTGCAGAACATCTATTTTACTCTGTATACAAACAGTATACAAAACAAACTGGATCTTTGCAAAACACATATTAATAAAGACAAGGAAAAGAAGCAAATTTCTAAAAAACCTCAAGACTTCATGACTGAGCTTTTGTTCCTAATATTAAAAGTATCTGCAGTTCTTTAAAGCAAGATACCAAGAACCAACTGGCACAGCAGATTTTATGAAGTGCTTTGCTAGTGGAAACATGGAACTTCTTACATTAAGTTGTATGTGACCATCTGCAGGGAATGGGTTCCATTAAAGAGTCAATAGATAAAGATCTGCTTCAGCCTAGACTTTTGAAAACATTTCTTTTAATTTAAAGTAGATTAAAAAAGGAATTTGTTTAATATTATTCTCTTATCACTCTGAAATATATATTTGTATATTAATCAATCTTTTATTTTTATAACTTCTAAAGAACTGTTTTGATCTAAAGAGCTGAGGTCAGATCTGATACAAGAATGGTGGAACAGTCATTTTATTACTGAAAGATTATTTTGTGAATACTTTGAAAAAGATCTGGTTCTTGTTTTATTTAATTGCCAGAAAGACTGAGATCTGCTTAACAGGCACTATGATTTTGGAGGCTGTGGGAAGAAGATGCTTTCACAGGTTTGTCACTTCATAGAGATACTTGGAATCCAGGCCTTGTAGGATCAAATTGAAGTGGTAGAAATCACCCACACAGAAAAATACAGACTTAAATTCAAGGTAATGTGCCTCTGCACCGTGTAAAATTGCAATTACAACAGTTTCTCTACTCATAGCATCTTTGAGTTAAGCAGTTGTCTTCCTCTGAGGGTCCTGGGTTTGAAACAGTCCTGCACTTAACCTTAGGAGTATGTCTAGAACTACTGAAATCAAAGGGAGGAAGGATCGAGGTGCAAGTTTGGCAGAGCAGAGCATAAACACAATGCATCAACCATTCCACCTACGGCATCTGACTTATTTGAAAAGTATGCTTTAATTTCACCCTTTTAGCACCTAAATTATGTGAAGTGCTGAGCAATCTCCTGTTCCACGTTGCTTTCTCAGGAAGTGTCTAGGATCTCAGATGAAGCCCAGTATTTTTACCAGTGAGACACTGTAAATATGTAGTTGTTAATAAATCCCACTGTTGTGTTGTCTGTTAAAATAAAGTGCTATTCTGAATTTTATTTATATTAAAGGAAACCTGTTTTTAGTAATGGTCAACTTTGGTTTTTATCTTTTTTCCATGTACACAAGGTTTTCATTGTATGCACTGCAATGACAGGCTTCATTAAGTATATTCCATGCCTCTGTCAAGTTTTTTGAAAAAAGAGGAGTCTGTTTTTCAAAAAAATACTAAAGAAATCTCCTGATCCTTTGAATGTAAAATATGTGAATAAGCTGGAGTGCTTTGCTTTCACATTTTGACATTTCCATTCATTTAAATAAATACAGTGGTAAAAGTTCTCATTGTTACATATCATTTGCCCTCAATTATTTGCTGTATTTCCTTTGCTGTTGTATATGTTCTTCTAAGGTTGGGAAATACAGCTACATATTACTTAAAAGAGTATTTTTAGAAGGATATCTACCAGCCCATCATTTTTAATCTCCTGCAGAACTGTAACCTATGGTAAGCTGATCTGGACAAAGCATCTCTAGTAACTATATAATGACTTCAGCATGCTCAGGGAGATTGAAAAAATTTCCTTGGAAAGAAAATACATCATAAATGTTTAGCTTACAATAGTCTTTGTAATGAAAGAACATCTTTTATAGGAAAACTCCTCTCCTGTCTCTGGGTCAGATCTTCATTGAAACTCTGTTTTCCTTACATACAACGGTGAGTTTTCATCTTTTAATACAGCACATAAAGAGCAGAAAATTTTTTTCAGATTCCCTGCCTCAGACCCTGAAGGATACTGCAATTGTCCTTCCTAGTGCATGCAGATGTACTGATGAGAAATTAAAGGGTTGGTTTGTCACAGCCCTTAGTTACACAAGCCCCAACCCAGCAGAGAGAGGAGAGATATTGGACATTAATTGAAAAAAGAGAGGTTTCAGCAAGATGTGAGGAAAAACCTTTTCACCATGAGGACACTCAAGTGTTGGAAAGGGTTGCCCAGAGATCTCGTGTGGTTGTGTCAAAATCTTTGGAGGTTTTTAAGACTGGATAAAGTTCCCAGCAACCTGATCTCATACCTGAACCTGCCTTGAGCAGGAAGGTGGATGAGATGACCCACTGAGATCCCTTCCAGCCTGGATTGTTCTATGAGTCTATGGCATCAAATCAGAAAAATAATAATCAGGCATTAGTTTCAATTTTGTTATGCAAACTTGCACTCAAGTGCTATGCAAACTGTTTTTCCAAAAGTAAATTCGTGTAATTAGATTACCAGATCAACCAGCTGACTGGTTTGAAAACTAAGAATTTTGTTCAACAGTTTTTAAGATTACACACTTTTTAGAGGCATGTGACACGTCCAGTGGGGCCAACAGGAAAAATAAAAATGTAAAAACATCAGGGATTGACCAGCGAGATAAAAAGTAAAATATTATGGTTTCACTCTGAAAGTAAGTGCTTGATGAAGAAATTTTTTCCATTAAACCAAACAGAAATTTGTGTTCAGTGTTGCATTTCAAGGTGTGCTTCAGAATATAATAAATAAGGTAAAGACTCATGTATTCTGAAATAAACATTCCCTTAAAGAATTAGAGTTGTATTTCAAAGAAGCTGCAATATTATCACCGTAGCCTTTGGGAGGTTCAGTCTGCTGAAGCTGTGCTAATAAACAGATCATCTGTTTACCTATGGAATGAAGCAGGAAGTCATTTAAAACAAGATAAATACAGTGCGAATTTATTTCAGACTTTTCTCTAGCCTCCAGTTGTCACAGACCTTCAACTCAGAACGTGGTGATTCTCTGAAGCCAGGAATTTGGAGACTTGTGCACCTTGCTGACCACACATATAAAACAATGCTGCACAGGATTACGTGAAGCAGAACAAATATTTTCAGGGCTGATTCCTCCAGCTGCTATGCCTCCAGCACCACTTTTCTCGTCAATAATATCACTTTTTATATCTTTATCATAATAGTTCCTTAAAGCCCAGTTCATAATCACATTCTTGCCATGCGCCAGTTAATCCCAGGAGAAGCCCTACCTCCTTCTTTGAAATCTGTAGAGATGAGATAAAAAAGTCAAAACCCATGAAGAAAGTTAAAACTTTCTTTCCTTTGGGAAAAGAGGCGGTAGGAGGAGGGCCCCAGCCAACAACTTGCTCCAGCCTGTGTCACTCTCTGCCCTTTGTTCTCATACATTCAGTGCTGTGCTGTGAGATTACAGAAGTGACAATGCCACCTCACCAAAGTCACCCCCCATCCAATTTTTATATAAAATTAAGCCTTTAAGATGGATGCAGACTTGAAAACAGCTGATCATCAATGCACTGATAGTCCATTTAAAGACAACCAAATTGTCAAGTGCAAACGTGCTGAAGCATTTTCACAAGTTGCCTGGCTCCCTGCCAGCTCAACCCTCACGGCCATTGCTGTGGGCAGCCTGTCCATGGAGATGCAGTCACAGAAGGACAGGACTGCTGTTTTCAAACTCCGTATCTCCATGACAACCCTCCTGAACAAACCTTAAGGAGAAGCAAGAGCCATTGACATATCCAGACTTTGCCAGGAGTCAGATCCATGGCCAGGCATGGAACCTGGAGGCCCTGGAATTGCTGTTTCAAAACATGCTGCAAGATGTGACTGATAAGAAATACAATAATTCCATCAGCTTTACTGCTACACAGCAATATTGACAGCAGCAATCCTACTGGGTCAGAAGAACAGAAAGTATGAAAAAAAAATCTATACACAACAAAAAGTAACAGTAAAACTGACTGTTGAGAATGAACTCTTTTTTTCCAAGTGGAACAAAAAAAAATGCTTAAAAAGCACACTGAAATTATGCTGAAGCATAAACATAAATTATGACTGATTCTATTTATGATAACAATTATGTTTTGTAGAGGCCTTATTTTACATCTTCCCAATGCAGGGTTGCACTTTTCCCAGAATTCCTTTTCCAGAACTATCTCCTTAAATTTGGCAGAAGCTTTACTTCTACAGATGTTGTTTTACAGCTTTTTGGTTTTTTCTTGTCTTGCTGGTAAGTACTCAAATTTTATTGTATTTACTCTTCTGGATTCCCATGGAAAAACTGTATTTTCATCAAATTTCATAACATAGGGGAGCTCCTCTGTTTCCCAAAGCATTGCTGAATATTATAATTAAAACTAGCTCCAAGACTGACCATCAGTCTTCACCGCAGTGCAACAGGCACCTCCCTTCAATGTAAGCCTTTGTATTTATTGTAACTATTTATATAAATGCTGCAGTCAGCTCTGAATCCCCATAAACCTAATGCCATTTAAATTAATTTTGTAAGACTTTTGTGAGACACTGCTGAACAATTTAGTCAAATCCAAGTTGATTATAAACTGCTCTTCTTTATAATAAGTAAGTTTGGAAACCGTGTTTTTAGGAGACAATCCAGTTTACTTTGTTAAAATCAGTTCTATTTTAACCTGGGCAGGGACGTTTTCCTCCTGTATCTGGCCCACCATTATTTGGTCTAATGGATTGAGTTAAAGGCAACAATCTTCAAAATCCCTTTCCTCTCTCTCTTTGAATGTTTCTGCCCTATGCAGACTTCTGGCATCACCTTGGCTTCTGTTGGGTTTCAGAAATAATTGTTGATGATACAGTAAATTTGTTTTCTCTCCCTTGTGTTTAAATCCCAGTCTTACAAACACTCATGTATTTGCTCAGTTTTATGCACGACTAAGTCTTTGGCGTTAATGAGGCTGCTCATGTGCATAAAGTTAAGCATATGTGCAAGTGTTGTATGATCAGGGTCTTAGGATGCCAATTTGCAGTAATAACAGATTTGCATAAACTCATGATCCCAAGCACTGGGCTTCCTGCTCATTATCAGTAGTGGAATTCGTTTAGCTGTTTTTCATTCCATTATGTTTATGAGCCTTTTCTTTTTTTTTTTTTCAGTGAACTTCAAGTGGTTTTTCTTACCACTCCTCAGCCATTTTTGACTTTGTCACTTAATATACGTGGGGTTTTTCCCTCCACTTACAAATACCCACCTTAGCCATGTTAGTATGAGCTCATTTACGCTCAAGATGAAAGATCAGGTCAGACTTCTTAAGCTGAAAATATGCTCCTCACTGTGTAAGAGAGCTGCAGAAATACCAATTGCAAATACCCAGCTAGGACTCATCAAAATCCTGCCCACAAGTCATAGCTTCTGTCGTCAAGGGGTTAGGCCCTAAATAAGGTGGGTAGCAGCTGTAACCCATTTAGTATAGATGCCAGCTAAGGGAGCGGCAGCTTGTACTCCTCTCTGGCAGGTGGGTCGCATTGAAGCAGAAAAAAGCAAAATATATCCTCACTGAAATCACAGGGCCTGTCCTACTGAAGGATGATCTCCCTTCTGACGCTCAGCTCTGCTTTGTCTTCATTACGATTGACACTTAATTCCTATAATACAACTCCTAAAGACTTTGGGGTTTGATTCCTTGTTCTCAGAAGCAGTGGTGCATACACTCCCTGTCCAAATCGATGGGGCAGGACCAGGTGTCCATCCTCCCCTGGCAGGTACTGATGGGGACACGCCTACCCAGAGACCTTCCCTCTGCGATGCACCCAGCACCCGCAGCTGACCTGCAGTTGCCTTCCAGTCCCCAGTCTAAGCCCCCAGCACAGTTGAGAAGGCTGGAATGCGATATTTGGCTCTGGAGTGAGCAAGGGATATCAGTGCTGCAATAGGGAAACAAAGGTAAAAACAGTGATATTTGGTGAGTAGCAAAACAAAGGCATGAATGCATCCTAACCCTAATATGTAAAGTTTTCAAAGAGAGGAAAAAAAGATAAAAGAATAATTTCTGGGACAAAATAGATAGTTGAGAGCTACCATCTAGAGAACATCATGGTTCCCTACATGAATAACTGTATTTGCCAAAAGGAAAGGGGAGTAGTGCTGGGGGAGAGGAGATGTTAGCACTCAAAGAAGGCTCGAGGTCTGGGGGCAACACAGGTTATGGATTATTGGGAAAATGAGAGTAGCATCAAATGGTAATTTTGCAAGGATGTCTTCCATGAAGCTAAAAAGAGGGGGGGAAAAAACTGATTCTTGAAGAAACTTAGAACTATATCCTATACGTTATACTTTTAATGAATGACTTGTGTGCAACATTTCTAGACTAAAAATATTGCACATTACTGAATCAGACAGCTTAATCTTGCAGGAAGATCGGGAAAACGTTTATAGCAAGAGAGAAAAAGGGAAAGACCCTGTGGTTCTGCGCAGCTTTCATGAAACCATGTGAGCCTGTGAGATCTGCTTATACTGTTGCATGGCTTGAATGGTCTTGTTTAGTTGTTTTTTCTCCTTTAAAACTACTGTTTTCTTCAGAAAGACATTGTGTGCATGGAATATGTGTTCTGTGAGCTACAAAGGAGTAGCATCCTTCTGGATCTGGCAACCTTAGGCTGCATCCATTTCAGAGATATCTCCTCTGCACATGTATGTCTGCGCAGAGAAGGATGTGCAGAGGAATGCGCTCTCTGGTCATGCACAGGGGTACAACAGTTACATAAAACCGTGTTTTAAAGTAAGCTATCGTTTCAAGTGGTCAGTGTTATCTTAACTACTTGAATGACCAAAAAGTTAGATTCTCTCTACTAGGTACCCTCTACTTCCAGCCCATTCAGAAAAGATCCCATGTTTTGTGGCTATTTTAGGCCTCCTCCCCAGACAAAAACAAAAGCAATACTAAGGGAGGATGGTACAAGTGACAGTTGTACCAAGTCCCTTCTATGCACAAGAGGTGCTGGTGAAGGGCTGTGTGTGATGACAACGAAGCAATAATCTCTTGTCCAAGCCCTGTACAGCGCCAGAGCAGGCTGACCTCAGAGGCTTTACCTGTCAGGTTCTGCACACAAGTGGTATGGGCTGGTTGACAAAGCAAATGTCCTCTCCAGGAGTGCAGCCATGTTTCAGGTCTCCCCTTTCTATAACAGGAAGAGAGGAAGGGAGTTTGTAACAAAGGCATGCTCCAGAGGTGGTTCTCAAGTGTGCTGCATGGAGGTGATGAAAAATTCTCTCCACTTTCATGATAAAAGCAGTGGCTGTGTTCTGGTTCAGGTTATTTTAGGTGCCGGTTCTAATAATTGTACTGGAATAGCAGGGCTGATTCCAGGATAGCATCAGTGCCTGGCTCTGGCAGGGGCAGGCGTCTGGGGCATGTGGAGGCATGTGGAATGCAGCTCAGGACACAGTGCTGCCAGGCCCGTTCCCAGCCTGCAGTGAGACACCACGCTGTGAGGCTCTGGGGCAGCAGCAAAAGCCAGGCGGGAGGGTCCCAGGGAAAGCTGCGCTGGAATTCTGTGACAAAGTGGAGGGGGGAAAGGAAACCAGTGCTGCTGGTAATAAAGCCTCGTGTTCAGCATTACACGAGGGCATGTTTTCTGTGATCTGTAGCACTGGCACAGTTAAGAGTGCCTCTGCAGGTTCCTGGGATTTCAAAATTCTTTACTTTAGGGACCCTAAATTTCAAATTGTAACTCCCACATCTGTCACTAATGGGGACAGCAAAACTTTGGAGATTTCTGAAAGCCAGCTGGAGCCACAGAGAGCAGTATCTCTGGAGGCCAGCCCAGGAGGAAGATATTAACCCTCTTAGTGCTGGTGGAGAAGCAGGAAAGCCAGTTAATGGTACTAAATAAATGAGTCTCTGTGTGTCTCACAGTCTAAACTGCAATTATTTTCAGCACAGCATGCTTTCTTTACCAGCCCAGAGCCCTTGAACACACCGTCACAAGGGGAGTGCACAAAGAGGCTTCGCTGTCTCTTTCCAGGTGCTGCAGAGTGGAGGGTCTGGAGCACAGGTCTGCCAGGGCCAGAAATGGCAGCGAGGAGCATCCCATTGTGTCCTGCCTTTTGCCAGGCAGGAGCTCCCCTTTCTGAAACAGCTTTGTTCCCCTACCAGGGGATGTTCTCTGAGGCTGCATCTGATTGTAGTTTCCAAGCTCTGGCTTGGCTCTTGCAGACGCTGTTCCTGTAACAGACAAGCCTGCTCCTCTGCCACGTATTTGTTTAAATGGGTTCAAAAGTTCTCAGCTTCCTGACAGCTTTTTTTTCCGCCTTTGTTTTATACCAATCAGTTAATTTGCTAACATCACCCTCCATATCTTCTGATCTTAGGCAAGCTGGCTGGGTTTACTTGTGCCTTTATCGCCACATTACAGCCAGCAGTGAGGAATGCAGGTCAGAAGGGAAATAAGAAGGGACGGCTCTTTTGAAATGGGGAGGAACAAGGTCAGGGATGTGGGGCAAACAGGAGAGGGTGGAAGTGCAGAAAAGGGATGTACTTTAAAAACAAACTCATGCTGCACTAATCCGACTGCTATTCAGCTTTATCCCCCTCTGCTTATACGTTGCTAGAAATCTCTTTTTATCTTCGTCTTTTTTTCTTATTCTATTATAAAGTCTTCACAAAACCACCTATTTTTCTTATGCATTTTATAAAATGCTCTCAGTATTTCACAACACACTTTTATTAACTTCTGATCAAAAAGTCTGTTTCAAATGAAAACATTAGAACTGATCAGAAATGGGAACATTTTTCACAAAAGGTGATGGTTTTTGTTTTGAGAACACTTTACTTTTTAGTCAGAATTTTCGTCCTAGCCAACAAAGAGCTTTTTCATCTCTTTTCCAGTTACTCCAGATTTACAAGACTGAGAATGAAAACAGACTGCAATTTTTGTCCTCATTACAAAAGGAACCGAGATTTAGAAGAAAAAGATTCATTGAGCAGTTATATTAGAATAAAATTGTGCTGTTTGGCTTTCGTAGCTTTGTGCTTGTTTATATCAGTGGAATGATCAGAGACACTCATATTTTGTTTTTTCCACTGCTCTGCATGTCCTTGGTGAACAGGACAGTCCTGCTTTATCTCTCACAACGTTCTTCCAGGTCATAGTTGAGCACAGAGGCATGACCATGAGGAAGCTTGCCTTTACTTCTGCCAATCACATACCAGTCGATAAAGAGAAATCCATTTTCTTTCTACCTAGCACTAAAGTGAGAGAAGAAAGGTTCTCTCTTCTTTTTTCCTTTTTTTTTATGTGTGTGTGTGTGTGCGTGCAGCAAAGCAAACAAAAGTTTAAAGTAAACTTTTTCAAATAACTCTTTTTCCTGGCAGAACTTTCTCTGCCTTCTGCTGGCTGAAGGGCATTGTAATTCATGCAATAAAAGGGGAAAAGATCTGCTGGTAGAGATTGTTTACTTTAAACTCCTGTTTGTTTTGCCTCCACTCTGGGAAAGAATGCAATATTTCTATGAAGCTCTGTTAATTTTTTTTTCTTCCTCTGACTGACTTGAGCACTGGAGAAAGCACATGATCAACAAACAGGAAACCAAAGGACTTTCCATCCCTGTAGGACAAAGATAGCATGAACTGTTGCACTGCAAGCTGCTTTTAACAGATCCTCTTTGTGAGTGAATGGATGTTACCTGGCAATAACCTGTATATTTGGGTCAAAATTTTCAAACCAGTCTCCTAAGCTCAAGCACCCCACTGAAATCTGTGGTGGAGCTACTAAACCACTTCAGATAATAATTTTAAAATAAAATAAAGTACATAAGCACCAAACTGTGGGTGTAATTAGTAGGTCACCATCTGTGGAAATACTGCCAGTTTGAAAGCAGGGTTTCAGATCCAGTTTCCAGGCTGTGCAGATCTAGGAGCTGGTCCTCACACAGGGACAGACATCCATCAGAGGCCAAAGTCCCACGGTGGCTGCAGACTACCAGCATTGGTTTGAGGTGCCTCATCCCTTTGTGGGCAGCAGCTCACAAGTTGCCCACCCTAAAGCAACTGGAAACTGAGTTACCCTTTTCCCTTTTCACTTGCTGTGAACTGTGTGTGTGTGTGTTTTCCTTCCTCCTTGCTGAAAGACGTTGAGGCTGAGAACGTGGAAAGGGTCATGTGGATAAAATGCTCAGTCCAGAGGGATGTTTTTCAGGGTGGTGTGGTATCCGATACATTGTATTTTTTTCTCACATACACCAACTAGTTTAGCAAAAGAGGAGCACAGGGATAGTCTGTCCTTTTAACACAGATGTGAATGCTAGGAAGGCAACTGCTGTCATTGTGTGCTAGATCCAGCATTTCTGAGAGATGTAACCTACATCCAGTTGCATAATAACAGAGCAAGGGTCGTTTTTTACACTCTTGATTCATAGCCAGCTGCAATGGTGACACTGATCCACTTATCCTGAGGTGCCTAGTAACGGGGAGCAGTGGGTCCGGGTCGCACAGGCTCCAGCTCCTACGGGTTCAAATCTACATCTCTTGACTTTTTGGGAGTGTTTGCCAGAAACCTGCCCATGAGCTGGTACTCAGAACAGTAGGGGTATGTTTTCCTGACAAATCTCAGCTGCTGAAGCAAGAAATCGTGGGCCCAAGAGGGGCCCGAATATCTCTCCCTTTGGAAGTGCCTGAGACAGTAGGTGGAAGCCTGTGCTCTGACAGCTCCTTCCAAAACTTCCCCCACCCCACCCCCACCTCCTCATTTATCACCGCTACGGGTGAGCAGGAAAAGAGCAGGAAGAGCAACAGAACAAAAATAGCCCTGAGACTGGAGACCAGGAATCAGGGCTCCTTCTTGCTGCTTTCTCAGCTGCGCAGCTTTACTGACAGTCAGGTGCTCCGGCTTTCTGACTCACCAAGATGTGTCAGGGAAGGGACAAGCAATTCTTCTCCTTCCCTTTCGCTTTCTGCTAGAAGAGTAAAGTTGACACTACGATGTTTTTGAGGCACTCTACGCTGATGGTCATAGGTGTTCACTGGCCTCCCCCTTCAAACAGTGCCAGGCAGGGGACTTGAGTGTCACTCAGTCACACATCTCCATCTACCTGCTCCGCTCTGTGCAAATGCATGCCTACACAGCTTAGATTCAGGCAGGGAGATACCTGGGGTTGCAAGAAGAATGCTGAGAGCAGATTTGGTGGTCTTACTGCCCATATTGGCAGCTGGTCTTTAAAAATCTTGATTTGCCTTACGCTTCTACAAGATCTGACCCAAAAAATTGATCTAGAAAGTGTTAGATTTATTTCAGCAATATGGGCTCCATCCCCAGGATGTTCAGGAACATAGATCTTCAGAGCCAGAAAGGATTAAAAATTTCAACTCCTGTGTAATGAAAAACTAAGAACCTTAACCGAAAATGTCTGCCTCGAGCTCACAGCTTGTGACAAGATATTGCAAGACTCTTAAAATTCCAGGATCTTGAGAACTCTTGCCTGTTCAGCCCCTTTCTCCAGTCTGCTGCAGTGCTTGAATAAAAAGCTCCTGAAAATATGTATGTAAATGCAGGGCATTTTACAACATGCTTGCAAGGCAGGCAAACGGGTCAGGCCTTTGAGGAAGCATGAATAGGTTAGGATTATAACTCATTGCAATGTCATGGCAAGCTGCAGTTTCAAAGGCCTAAGTTCTCCAATTTTAGTCAATAAAAAATTTAAAGGGACAAAAACCCAATTTGCTTTATAATCAATAAAATGTACAACTTCTTTATCTTTTTAGAAGAGGCTGTCAGTTGCAGTCAACCATTGTCAACAGGCTGTTTGATCTATCAGTAAAACAAATCATTACAAGGAACACAGCACTGCTGCTGTGGCTTTTGTGGTGTTTTTAATGAGGACTGGCAATACTTCTATTCCATTATAAGATTTGAAAGTGAATTTGTTGGAGACACACCCAGGCTTAAGGTAGGAGAGTGAGGTTTAAAAATAATTAACTGTGCTATTCCAAATAACTCAATAGATTAAGGATTCATTCACAATAAAGCAATTCCCTGTCTCTATGATTGGTATTTAAATCTGGGGTGGCATTAAGTGCTGGTCTGCTTCAGCCTAACCTTGGGACTGCACAGGATTAGAGGGCACGCACGGCTGCTCTCGCATGGGTAGCTGAGAGGAATGAAGTGTCTGAGCACTGAACAAAAAGAGAAAGGAAGGAGGAGAAAATATGACTGAATGGGAGGTGCTGAGGGGCTGTTTGGCAGCTGTTTCACACCACGGTTGTGGCCATGCCTGTACACAGTGGCCCTGGAGCTCATGCTGTCACCCAGCACCATTGCATCCCTGAGGTTTGTCAACTGGACACCCTCCCTGCCACGCATGCACTGCTGCCTCAGGCCCTCCACAGCTGTCCTCTGTGTTTCTCTGTTCTCCTCCCTGTAGGTGCTGGGTCGTATAATAAGGTGGTGAAGGTAAGACAGGGCAGGCTGAAGCCATGGGCATGGCTGCTTTAGACATGTTTCCCCGTTAGGATCTCCCCCAACTACATGGCATCCCTCCTGCGGCACCGTGGCTACTCAGCACGTCCAGCTGCTGATACATGAGGGTAAGGACAGGATTTCCTTCCTTTCAGACCTGAGGGAAAATGTGCAGCCTTTAGAGAAGGGATACCTTGGGATTAAAACAGATCTGAGGTTGAGAAGATAAATGTGGGACAAAAGCTCCTGTGAAAGGCACCTTCCTAATTCAAAGGTAATGCTAATGGAAGTCATACCCTCAGGTCACATAATTCCTGAAATAATCTACAGAGTATCTCAGTAAGTCAAGGAGAACTGATTTGAAGCTCCTCCTCCACCTCAGACTGCTTTTTTAGGCACTTAACTCATAAGAAAAAAATCTCATCCACCTGGCAAAATACAGGGGGCTGGGAACAGCAGCACCTCTGCTGAGTCTCGCCCGTGGTCTTTGCTATGGGGTGGGAGTTCACCCCAAACAGAACAGGTAACTCTGCCCCCAGGAAAAGGGATGTCCTGGGAAGTGACTGTGGACAGTCAGCAATGCCCTGGCCACTTCTTCCTGAAAAGCCAGGTTTGGGATCCCCCTCTGCAGCCTTTGGAGCTGCTTCAGAAGCTGCTTGAAGCTGGATGGGACCCAGAATTGTCAACAAGCTGAGTAGCCTCTCGCAGTCCTGCTGTGAGCTGATTATCACATCTAACAAAATAATGTGCTGGAACAAATAACACTTCAGGCTCTGTTGTTTCAGGTGAAACTCAGTCCTACTAAGTATAAATTTATAATAAGAGCCACAGCACTATGAGTTTCCCAACAGTCAGATTTAATTCAAATGCATAATTCAGACACTTACGGGGACACTCTCATCTTTGTACGCTGGAATTTGGGGATTTACACACATAATTCCCATTAACACGAGTAGGAGTTACAGTATGCATATATATATCTTCCCCTCTCGATGCAGGCATTTCCCCCTGGGGATAATAACCGTGCTTTAAATTCCCCTTCCGTGAGGGTTTGCAGCGATGCTGCATATGCTCAGCCGTGAGCCTCCGCTCCCTCCGGGAAGGGCGCACCCGCCTCGGGCTGTCCCCGGCAGCGCGGCGGGACCTCCCCCGCGACACGGCCGCGCTCGCCCGCGGGGCACTCACGACAGACGCTGCTGTCGGCGATTCAAGGCCAGAAAGCGCCGCTCCGCCCCGTCCCGGCGCTGCAGAGCGCGTCCGCAGGCGCCCCGTCCCCGGCGCCCCGAGGCGCGGAGCCCGAGTGCCACCTGCCGGGGACCGCCGCAGCTGGAAACCGCTGGCACAGCTGGGCGCGGGAGGCCCGGCGGAAAACCCAGCCCGAGACCGAGGGGCGTAAGATTTGGGGCTGGAGCAATGGAAGTGGGGTAGCATCGGGAGGATGCTTGGTGGGAGAGGAAGAAGGAAACACACATTCCCTCTAATTCCGGGCAGAATTCATGCACGTGGAAAAAAACTGGGAATAGGTTTGTTGGAGTAGTTAGCTGAAAGAAAATGAGAGCTGACCTTATTCTGTTTCCTGACAATTTTTTTTGCAGTCATTAAGAGCACTGCTGCAAAACCTCTACAAGGCACTTCACTTTAAAAGGGTTTAACCTGATGTTTAAACAAGCTGCCCAATCAAGGCCTGGAGCATCTCAGAATATCCTCTCTGGAAGCATACTCATTATACTCTGTTGCATTTGTAATGTTTCGCAACGCCTGCTTGTCTAATGAGATCTACTCACATAAAATGCATCTGTAGCATAACTGTGGTGGGGAAGAAAGGCCATAAATATTGTACCGTGCCTGACCAAAATATATTCATTTTGTTCTGTTCCCTTTTTAGTAAGTTTGAAGTTGACTCTGTTGAATTTAATAGGCTGATGTCTTTACAAAGCATGTCTGACAGATAAACCGGATTATGTAGAGGTTGACAGGGCAGTTGCTTTTGAGAGAGTTTTTTGGGGCTGTTTTTTGATGCTGAAAGCTTCAGTGATATTCAGTGCACTGGTAACTGCAGTGCTCCTCTCACAGGCCCACTCTGCTGTCAGTCAGAGCAGGCTGGTCCCAGCTCGCACAGCATAGAAGAGCTGAAGGCAGAGTCTCACTGATCCAGACAGCCCTGGCGTTGTGCCTAAAGCTGAGATGGTGACATAACCTTTGTAGCACTCCAATTGCTGAACCAGTCTTAGCCACAATTCTTTCATGAACTCAGAAATATAATTCTGTTGTGCATATGGATTACTAATAAGAATTTACCATCACTCTGTATGTAAAAGGCATGACCCAAATTTATTTGGCAACAGAATGTGGAATGCCCATATCGCCTTTTTTAGTAGTTGTGTTTTAACCTAAACTGGACTGTAAAGCTACAACGATTTCATCAGGTTTTTCTGACTCCTTTGAAGATCTGTTCTCATAGATCTACCAAGTGATACATGGAAAAGATGCGTCCCCATGTGCAGACACACACACTCCCCAGAATTCACCCCTTCTTCACACACTAGACTTCACTTCTTCATGAAAGCTAAAAATTTGTCTTTCTCTATAATTATCTATCTGCAAACAGAAAATCTTTGTTAATAAATCTCTTCTATATGCTGTGAACTGCTGGAGGATCTCACAGCTCATTGCAATTATGTGTATTTTACATCAGAGAAGTGATGGCTTATACTTAGAGGCTCTGCAGAGAGTGTTGCATGTTATGCTAGCGACACAGCTTTGGCTACAGGCCCTGATCCAAAGCCAGTTGCAAGCAAACAGTCAAAGGTCATGTCTCCACAACAGAAAGAAGTTGTAATTGTAGCTTGTCCCAGGATTACCCTTGGTAGTTTAAGCCTGCCAGCACGAGAAGTAGTAACACAAGCAAATGTGTAGTTGAGAGCTACCAGAATACAAAGGTCTCTAATGTGGGTTGGTGGTGCCTCCTGGAGCCCATCTCCCTACACTTGCAGAAACAGTCCAGGTCTGTGACCAGCACTGGCCACCAGTGCACCCTGACACCTCCATATCCCACGTGGCAGCCTTGGTCACCGGGGCATCAGGACCTCCTGCCACCACCCTGCTTCCAGGACACTGTGGCCAGGACCCACCTCCTCCCTGCCCCAGCTCCCACTGCAATGCCCCGTAAATCACACAAGGCCATGAGTGCCAGAACAGGTGTCCCAGCTGCCCTTTGTCCTCAGATCAGGATAAGGCTGTCCACATACTAGCAGGGTAGCTGCTGGAAAGTGATGATTGGTGTTAGCTGCCATTAGACGGGACAAAAGACTAATCTCCACAGCCTGGGGGAGGGCCAGAGCTTGAGAATGTGAATGAATTTTCAGAAAAAGACAAAGAAGGTCCTTAAAAATAATTTTAAAATTTATTATTCATATAAAGATATATGTGTAACATATATGGATGTCTCTATAAATATTTTGCAGAATTTGCATGATTTTTTTAAGGTCCATAGTTAGGGTTCCAAATTATTATTTCAAACACAACTTGTTTTAACAGGATGGGATGTCTTCTTCCCAATAGGGAGAAGTAGAAAGAAAAAGTTGGTGAGCTACACCCTTCCCATTCCAGTGTCCAAACTTTTCCTCTTGAAAGAAAGTTTCTTATTACCATATCTCTAAGTAGTTAATGTTCAGAGTGTATTTTATTGCAATATATTAAGAAAATAGCAATGGATCTTTATATCATTATGCAAAAGCAAGGGGATCTCACACTACTACTTTAAAAATGCAGAAAAATCATATATTTCTGCAGTATCTGCCTTAGAAATGGTTTAAAAAAGTCACTGTCTATTTTAGCTCAATATCTGTGAATGCTGTTGGGTCACCCTGAAATTTAGGAGAGTGATGTGACGGAAAGAAAACAAAGGTAGAAGAAAAGAAAGGGAAAGAAACTTTGAATTGCTGCCCTTTCTTGAAGGCAGACTTTCAGGAGATCACTTTGACCTGTCTCCTGTCTACCTGTCAAAATGATTATTTGTTCTTTCACAGTGACTAGAACAACTGCAGGGTAAGGGTTTGTTTACTCTTTTGCATCATATTGAAATCATTTACTTTTATAATTGTGGACAGCTGGAAAAGGAGTCAAGGAATAAGACAGGAACAAAAATTAAGAGGACTGGCAAGAAGGTGAAGGATTTTAAGACAGGGCACCAACCAATTTTAATGCTTGAGATGACGTAACAAAACTCTTATTGAACAACCAAAGACCAGCATGTAACTTCCGTAGCTGAAAAGCAAATGACAGTTTTAACCAAATGTCTTTCTCTCACTAGAACAGTAATAAACATGAGCAGATATTTTTATCTTTTACCCACACCTTTATCTGAATCAAAAAATCCCAGAGCAAGGAAAGTTACTATCATCTGTCCTTGATGTAAAACATGTATCTATTAAGTAAACTTCTGAAAAGCTCTTTTAAATGCTCTGGTCTCTGCTCTTAGCCATCATGTGTGTTCAGTCCCATGTAAATCCTTGCAAAGCAAAACAAGAGCTCTTTTGCAAAGCCTCCTCTCCATTTCCCAGAGTTGTTTTTTTCTAAAGCCATTGCTTTTTCCTCCTGAGTATAATATCATTGTTTTTATCTTGTTGCACTGTTTCTTAGCAGAAGAATGTTTTAAGAACAATAACAAAACATTTAGGAATAATAACCCCCGTCTCACATTGGCACTGCTGCTCTTACTCACAAAGCCACACGTACTGTCTGTAACTAAAAGACAATACCTTAGAATGAACTTCAGAAAATAACAGGTATTTATATTTTGTCAGTGTTGTCACAAGCGGCATTGGGTCTTTTTTGGTCCAAGTGGGATAGCTCTGCATTAGCCTTAGTAGCAATTTGTTTCAGAAGATTTCCAATTATTCATGGAAATTTTTCAACAGCTGGGGCATGTTGTGCTTAGTGACACACTCAGTACAGAGGAATCTCCTTTTGTTTTGAAACTGCTATTTGCACTTTTGTTTGATTTGCCCCAGTTTTCTTATTAGAATACAAAGTGAGCCATTGTTTCCACTTGGTACCTAATCCTTCCATAATTACAAAATAGTCGGGTTGGTTAATGGCTTTGTTTTTCACTGGAAAAACAAAATTCCCCCATAATACCCTTACAATTATCATGCCAAGAGAACTTTTTTCACAAATTTCTATGCCAGTATAGATATAGCTGGGATATATGCTTATATTTGAACAGTTATCTATAATGCTTCTTTAGTTTAATCAGAATTACCTGCTCACAAGGGTCCAGCATCAGAGAGTGCAATACTAACTTATGCCGAATTAATCTTTCAAGTGTTCAATTTCAAGTGTAATCTTTTATAAGTGTTCATTGATATTTAGGCTGATTTTCCTTTTCCTCCCCCTAGAAGAGAGGACTTTGCAGTTCCTGTGCATACAATGCTGCTTGTCTGTAGTCCCCTCCTTAGAGCTCCTGACATGTTCCAATTTCTGGTTGGGCCCTTTAAAAAGAATCACAAAAGTCTGTGCAAATATTTCATTTACTTTATTCACAGAGCAGGTATATGAGAACACTACAGCTATATGCCCTTATTGATTGGGTTTTAGTGAAATCAGAGTAGAAATTCATGTACCAGCTGATTTTCAGACAGCCACTACCACAGAGCAATTCACTGATGGATGTCACCAAACAGGAGGTCACACCACAGCATATGCACTTGGCTGTGCTGTGCAGTGACTTCATTTGTATGCAGCAGGGACAGTGAAGCATGGGGCTGCCTCTGGAGGGAACAGTCAATTCTGCAAACATTTATGACACTGCAGACTAGTCCGGGGAAGTTTACCTTGCCCTTGTCTTTGTAAAATGTTTTGTCGATCAAGGTTATCTGGTCAGAGCTTTCCTGGAGTCTCAGCACAACCAGTTCAAGGAGCAAAGGGGTGGAGGGACATTAGAGAGAGTCTTTCTAGTGTGTCTGGTGGAATATTTTTCAGAAAAGCCACTCTAGCAGGACTTGGGATTTCTGATCACATTTTCCAGGGATTGCTTTGGACAAACAAGAAAACTTTAGCTTTTCTGTGTCTTGCCACAGCTTAAGAACAGGATGCAGTTCTTCTCTGTTCACCATGTAAGGTCGCCTCATTAATTCTTCCTGGTGTGTGTGAGACCCTGATTGCAACTTGGATCTATAGATGATATTTTATATCATGTTGAATAATGAACATGTAAATAAACTCTTATTGAATGTTTGTCTGAATAAATTGCATGAGGACAGGAAAGGAAAGGTAGATTCATGTCTGCACTGCAGCTTTGGTGGAGGGGAAATCTAAGCTGTGGTTTTCCAAAACCCAGATTTTGTTCCTGCTCCACATTGTGAAAGGTGCCATCATTACTTTTTCTTCTCTTTCTTCTATTTTAGCAGTGCTGCTTAAATGCCTGAGTCAATCTCTTTATTTTCAAGGACTTATTTTCTAAGATCTCAGAGAATACTTCAAATCAAAGTTTAAAAATTAATTAAGATAAAATAAATATTTTTATTTAATGCCAGGCAATATTTGTTTCAATTGTGGATAATTCTAGGAAAAAAAACATTAGGTTCAGGTGGACATCCAACTTATTGGGGACTTTTAAGAAATTTCAGTGGTGAATCAGAAAAATGAATTATTTTTACAAGTCTTAGATCTTTATTCATACAACCTACAGGTGTCTCATTCATTTCTCTGCCTCTTTCCTTTTTTTTTTCCTTTTTTTGTACTTTTTCATCTTCTCCAGGATCATTTGTAAGAAGAATCATCTCAGGTTTGCATTTTCAGATGTACTGCTTGTTATCTTACAATCTGCAAACAGTCTTTTGTATCTCCTCTATCCCACTGAGGTCAAATGTTAAAGAAAAGAGGCCACAGCAGCTTCTCTTAAATATAGCTTCAATGGCAAAGGGAGATCTACTTATTTGCATTTTCATTTATTGTTTTCCTGAGGAAATAAAGAGACTGTTTGCTAAGTTTTACTGGGTTTTAGTCACAAAAAATGGCTTTTTTAAATGAAAGACATTCAGATTTTTTTGGTTGGCTGGTTGGTGGGTTTTTCATAAGCCAGCAATATTTTTGTTGTTGTTGTTGTACAAAGTGTTATAACCAGACACACCGAGTACCATGATGAAACTGAGATAGAAATGTGTGTCCAGAGAGCCCAGGGGGTTCACTCAAGCCACTCCTGGGTGAAGCCTGCTCTTGTCCAACCTGGGGTGTGCAGAGCTGTGTGTGGGTACAGGTTGCTGCACACAGAGACAACAAATTTGGCTGGAGAAGAACCAAAACAGCAAAAGGCACCTGCATATCCATGCTTATGTGGAGAATCTGAGCCAAAATAAGAGCTCTAAAGAAGGAAAATGTCCTTAAGGACAGGTGGCTTTCAAGAGAGGAGTCAGCAGCAGTGAGGAGAAAGACATGCCAGAGAGAAGTTCCATTAGTGGCTGAAAGCCAGCCAGGACAGCAGACTTTGATGAGTTTTCCTCCACAACAGCTCTGGCTTCATAAGTTAGGCTGAAGTTCACATTCACAGCTTCCATCTTCTCCATATGAGTTTTGTGGGCACACAGTTACCCTGAGTCTGGGCATTTGGATGTCTGCCTGACCAGCGCTGTGCGTTTATTTCTCATTTGGGAATAGAAGCACAGGGTTTGCTCATGGAAAGAAGTGAATGAACTCATTTGCAGGTGCAGTCTTAATGCATTCTTAAACTGCTGGCCTCTTTGCCTTTCCCAGTTCATTTTTATAGGGCTGGTCTGGGGTTGGTTTTTTTTTTTGTTTGCTTATTTTAAAAAAATAAGTAGTCCAAAATGTTCCCTAACAGAAATCTCTTTAATCTCCCAGAATCTTTTTTAACTGGACTGGCCCAATGCTTAACAATTATAGAGAAAAGAGGATAGCAGAGAAGAAAGGTGCATAGGATTGTTTGACCATTGGCATTTGGTTCTGAACTTCAGAGTAAATGCCTATATTCTTTCCAGTAACATAACTTTCCAATCATGTAAAGTACAGCACGCCAGAAAACTTTGTAGCAGTTAATTCATTTTTGTGGAGTTCCCTACTGCCAAAAGTCAAGGGAGCAAACGAGAACATAGTGTAAGCCACAGTTCACATGGCTGTGCTACAGACCACGGAGACAGGTGATTGATGCAGTGTGAGTTTACCCTCCAGGATACAGTTGAGGTTATTGGTGGGACAAGGAACTGAAGACTGTGTTGCAGCTATTGGCTTCATTCATGAATTGTTAATGTAGAAGAATAAAAGAATTCACTCAAGGCAATCAACTTCCCTTTAAAAATACAACAATTCACCCCAAAAGAGTGAAAGAAGGTTTAAGTGATAAATTGCAGGAATATTGCTTTCACATTTGACACCCATTAGACCTGTTTTATATTGGGAAAGTAGCATCATTAAGCAAAATAGACAGTGCTTTACAACTATTAGCTTATGAAAAGATACAGCTACTACATAAAGATAACTGTTATTAAATAAGAACATTTTGCAAAACGTTTAAAGAATAAGAAGCGAGAAGAGTTGTCTTTGGTAGTATAGGTCTTTTCCTACATGCTTTCACCAAAAAAAAAAAAAAAAAAAGGCAGAACAATTGGAGCTATTTGAGTTGAGAGGCACTTAATGGGAAGCTAGATTCCCTCAGCAATAAATAAAAGCGCAGGTATAAACTGAAGGAAGTTGCTGTCATCCTCCAAAAATACTAGAGTGAAGTAATCACTGTGTGCTGAAATCCCCCCAAGGAGTGGTAGCAACTACTGTTCCTCCCCAGGGGAGCCATGGAGCAGATGTAGGGTGGTCAGCATCCATTTCTTCAGGGTTCAGGGCCCTAAACAGTGCCTCCTTCATCGTTGCCAGCCTTTCAGACCTAAGCTGAAACCATTCACCAGCAACTTACATCCCATAGTCCTTTTCCAACACAGATTATAAACACTCACTCAATCTTATAATACACTATCTTGTAAGCTGTTAAACAAAAATATGTGACTGAGTTTCAAAAACCTGCCAAACAAACTTTCCTCCTAATGTCCAGAAACTGCTGTCCTTTCTGTCTCCATGTCTAATTTGAGGCAGATAAAACCAACTTCTCACCATGTTTTAACCATCTGTAACATGTCTTCCCACCACATTATACCCCAAATGTCCCTTAGAGAAGCAAGAATACAACACTGATAGAGAGGGGGCAGTTCATTTTCTAACCTATGCCATCTCTCTTCAGAACAAAAAGCATATATATCTACTGAACCCATTAGTCCTCATCCCACGTGCCAGGTTATGTCCTAGAAGCAATTCACAGTGATACTGCAGATGCAGGGATTTTTGAAAGGAAAGGATGAGAGAAGTAGGATGGTGAGGTCTGCATGAAGAATCAAACACAGGAACAAGGTGAAGGGAATTCAAAGCAAGGGTTAGTTTTTGCCCTGAATGTTGGCTAGATAAAAAAGAGGCTTACAGCTCTCATCCTTGATTGCTTATGCTTTTTCCATGCTTTCTGAACTCTGGATATTTGACTACATAACAAGTTGGGTTTTTTCCCTTAATAATTAGCCCTATATTTGGGTTATTTTTGAGGTGAAAGCAACATTTTCTAACTCCCTGAGATCTTTCTGTTCTAGCTAGTGCCAGATGGTGAAGTGGAAAGCGCTTGGGATAAGCCCTTCACCATCTGCAGACCAGAATATCACCACCAGTTCATTTTCTTCCATCAGCTCCTCCTTCTTTCTGTTTTCCCTCACATCTCTGGTTCATTTTCTTCTTTGCCAGCCTTCTTGATCTTTATCAGCAAGCAGGAGCTGTCTGCTCCCAACAAAGCTAAGTGCAGAAGAAAATCTGTGTACCCAATCTCACATCTGAGATAAGCTCCAGCAACCAGGGGAGGTTGGGAAAAGACAGCAGTATTTGTTTTTGTTATTGATCAGTATTTCTAATGCAGGAATACATCAGCCTCTCAGTCAAAGACCGATATTTCTTTGAGGTAGATGCCGAGTCTTCACCTAGTGAGAGATTTTCCCTGCCTTAAAACGTTTATAGTCCAACAAGCATGACATACTACCCACATTTTGTATTAAGTGTGATTTGCTCCAAGACCAACATGGATCCATAAATTGAAACCAGTTCTTCTCAGGCTTTATCTACTGCCTCAACCACAAAACCAAGTTTTCTGATTCCTGCAGGCCATTTAGCAATTGGAACTCAGAAATATTTCACAGTTTCTTTTTCTTAGGAGCTGTAAATTGGGTCTCACTGAAGTCAAAAGTGTTGTTTCATTCTAGTGATGTCTGTAGCTTGGCTGTGTTTTGCCATGTTTGAATCAAAGCTTATATATCACCACAGCTTTTCTGTGCTAAATAAGAATGCCATTTTTCATCAGTACAAAACTATTAAAAATGTTTAAAAAATTAGGTCCAGAAATGCACTCCTCCTTAAACTGTGCTGCACCAAGTAACTCCAATGTATTGTGTTTGCCTTCTCTTCAAATCTGCATCAGAAAAGTTTAGGCTGGATACCAGGAAAAGGTTCCTCACCCAGAGGATGGTCGGGCACTGGAACAGCTCTCCAGGGCAGTGGTCCCAGCACCAGCCTGACAGAGTTCAAGAAGCTTTTGGACAATGCTCTCAGGAACATGCAGTTACTCTTGGGGATGGTGCTGTGCTGGGCCAGGAGTTGGACTCGATGATCCTTGAGGGCACCTTCCAATTCAGCTTATTCTGTGATGTCACTCTTTTGCATGAAGCTTTGCATTAGAGTTTCTAGGTAATTAGGAAAGGTGCTGCTTGGACCTTCAGGTGCCTGTCATATGCATATCTAAGTGATCCAAATTGTACCTCTGTATACTACAATTACTCCATTCTACCCCACATATTTCATTCTGGTCTCAAGCGAATGAGCAGCTCTTTTCCCCCAGCCAAGCATTTGTATTGTTGTGCTGTAAATCTGAACTCATACCTACGTCATTTTCTTCTACATCTTGCCCAAGTTTTATTCAAGTTATGCCTCGTTCTCTTCTTTCCACATCAAGGGCATATATTATACTTGCAGTTGCCATGTGATTGACAGCAAGGATGCTATTATGCACTAAGCAATCTGAAAAAGTAGGTCACATAAATTTTCAGAGTGTAGTTTGCTGAAAACCTGTGGAGATTTACATAGAGCATACTGTATGGATTTGTTCTGAGCATCCTTTGCCCGTGTTGTGCTTTAGAATGATGTGGTGGATGGGAATGTTCTTCTAGCCAAACACCCTTCATACTTTCTATAGGATCATCCTGATGCCAGAGCTAGTGCACGTTGAAATTCGAACATGAGCTGGGAAGTGAGTACAAATGGAATAAAGTGATTTGAGGGCCAAGAATATAATGAAGATTTTGGGAACAGATACAAAAAACCTACAGGAAAAGAAGAAATTTCTGACTTAATTTATGCAATTTTTTGTCAAATATAATTAAATGGAAAACTCTCACCTCATCCTCTAATACTTCTGTAGCTCTCACAGTGCATCAATGTGAGCAATATAGAGGGCCAAACTGAAACTCAGCCTAACACCACTGATGCAACTCTGAATTATCAAGTTAGATAGAGGCAATATTGTGCAGAAATCTATAAGCCTGTGTTGCTGAGGCCCCCAGTTAGGTACCATAATGGTTTCTTTTGGCCTGTGAACCTTTGAAATGATCATTCTGCTTTTTAAAGACTCTTAAGCATCTAGAGGTCATTGCATTGGGTTACAATTGCAGCTATAAAATGACCAGTAACAAACCAAACACATTTCTTTTCTCTTTTCTGAAACATGCTTCTTATGCTGCAGACACTGCTTCTCTCACTCATTATAGTGAGATCCCTTATTGCCCAGCATTGTACTAACTCTGTCTGGTCTATTGTATTGTGATGACACTCCTTTGCCCATTGTATTAGGTTAGCACCTCCTTGGCTATAATAAGTATGAAAAAAAAATTCAAGGTTTGACTTGTCAAATGGAACTTTTCAGTGACTTATTAAAAGAACCCCTGCGGTATTACAAAATGCAGGTTTTCTGTCATCTAACCAAAAGATCCCTTTAGAAACCTTCATTTTTTATGTGTGTAAAGACAATTTCTTCTAGTGAAACTCTTTGATTCTTCCCTGAATGAAATCAAGTGTTTTAAAACTTTTTGAGTTGCCCCAAAGGCTCACTTCTATACTATGGAACGTGAAAGTCTGTGAACCACTCACATAATCATCACATAGACACTTTGCAGTGTGCTCCTGGCAGCAACCGTTCATTACATACTGCAGACTTTCATAAAAAAAAAAAAACCTGAAGAAAATCAGGGAGAAGAAAACTGTGAACTGTGTCTTTCTTCATCATAAGAATTGAGGGTAAGCAAAGCTGGAGAGAAAGCAGTTGTCAGAGATTGCTAATGAGGTTATGATAAATTGTTGCTAGAGAGACCTTACCTAATGAAATAGAGTGAGAAACAGAAATGTGAGGGGCGATGGCATTCCTGTTAACCTCCTTCAATCAGACACACCTCAAGTAGTGTTGTCTCTGGTACTTTACAAGCAAACAGCAATGTATTTGGAGGAGTGGAGCTCGTAAGTCAGAATTCTACTCTCTGTCCTTACACCCCTGCTCAGAGCATCTTCCTCCCACTGCAACGCATGAATTACCACCAGCAAACGAATCAGGTCTTCGGACTCTCGTCTTATATATTTGTTATTTCTCACTTTCCATTTATCCCTTGTGCTATAATGCTGAGGTGAAGCTGGGGTTTTTTGCCTTTTGGCAACCCTGTGGCAGCTATTAACAACCATGGTAATCAACACGGCACACACACAAGGAAGGCAACTCTGCTCTGGTCTTTCTGGGGTTCTTTGGTTGGGTTTTGGGTCTGGTTTTGAGGGGGTTTGGGGTGTCTTTTTTTTGCTTATTCATTTGTTAACGATGCCCATGGTGAACACAAGTCCAGTTTTGTGAGGAGGCGGGGAAGACAGTTCCCACATCTTGTGTGAGCTCATAAAGGAGGGAGGGGAAGTGGCAAGGTCTGTGCCCAACCCTGTTACAGTGGAATAGTCAGAGCACCACAGGAGGAGGCAGCAGCACCTAAAGGACGACTTTAATGGAGCTCCCCTTCCACTCTCTGGATATCTAACAGGAGCACCTATCTCCCTCTAGTTTTACTCGGTCTTCCTTGAAGCCCCCATGAAGCAATGTATATTAGTGAGAGGTTTAGAGAACTGCAGGATGGGCTGCCTAAGAGAGCAAAAAGCTGTCTGAGGAATATTGTTGCTCTCATTTGACTTTGAGTTTGAGACAGAGTCACTGTGCCTAGAACGTGACAAAGCAAAAGACAAGCTAAAAATGGTGGCAGATGTTAAAACACATTTTCTAGATAAGAAAGAAAAGCTAACTGGAAAAAATAGACTATATAAAATTCAGGGGTCTTCCAGAAGTGCAAGACTAAGAAAAAGAAAATATCTGAAGCTCTCTTATATTGTTCTGAAGAATCTGTGAAGGGATCAAAGAGAAAAATAAAGGGGGTTTTCTGCTTCCTTTTTTTCTGCATTGTACGCTTGCTCCTGGCTTCAGATAAGAGACCAAAGTAGACACCTTTTTCCAGCCTTCTAATCTGAAGTATATTAAATGGACTTCAAAATGGAAAAGTAGAATTTTCTATATATCTCTATCTTTTTTATTGTTTAGCTTCAAATTATTCTCATTTGTTTCCAGAGTAATTTTTACTGTGTATTTATCTAAACTGTTTAAAACCTCTCTATCTTCTTTCATATTCAAGGGCAAATCCAAATCATTTTTCCCCAAGACAGAGAGACAAAAATAAACTACTTAATACTGAAGTAATAACATGGACAAAATGTCACTCGGGTCTTTCAGTTTAAATCCCTTTTTCCCTCACGCTATTTCGATTGGCCTATTGAGGAGACCTAAGAGTCTCTCTGTAAAAACAATAGGTTTCCAATTAAGTATCATCAGTGAGACAAAACCACCTGTTTTGGGTTAAAGATCTTATAAGGCTCCAGAGCAAAATGAGTGACAGTGAGGGCGAAGTGCTCTGATGAGAAATCGAACAACTCCTTCCCTGAGAAGTCCATCGTCCCTTCCCGCTCTTCAGATCAATCTGAAGCTGTTGTCAGCATCTTGTGTGCCTCATGCTTTTTAGCACAATATAATCCCCTTAGCTCTTGGGGTCAGGGAATACCCTCATGAAAAACCTGGCTGCTTCTCTGAAGCTGCACTTCCATAGCGTTGTCATAAATCTTCTCCTCACACCTTGTGCCACCTTTCATGGCAGGCACCTCAAACCTGTTTCAGAATTATTCTTCCCACTGCTTCTGAAGATGCACACTGCCTCCTTTTGCCTTTGGTTGTGGTCCTTGCACCTTATTTCTCATAGCAGGAGGTTCATCAGCTCAGTCCAGGTCCATTTTAAAGGATCTGTCCACAGGTCGCACTGTTCTTGCAAGAGAAAATTCACCCATTAAATGGCAATGAACTCTTATTTGGTGTAACTTCAGGATGGAAAGGCAGACAGTTACAAACCCATTGCTAAACTGCTCCTTGGAGTCAGTGAAATGTATCTAGAAATGCCTATAATGGTCTTCATTTCAATGTGCTTCGAACCTCCTGCTCCAATAATCTTCAGTGATAAGGCTGCCTCACAAACCTGTGGTTCCATGTGTGCTACAGAGAGTTCTATAATTTTAGAGCCTATTAACCACTAACTTACAAGTCTAGGGTACTTTTATTTTGTGAATGCTTTGTGAAGCTTAGGCTGATAGCCTATTTTCTTGGTTTGCCTTTTTTTCTTGTTTCCCAGGTGACTGGCCTGGCTTTTCGAAGTGTACTGTGAGATTGGTTTCTTTTCCGTGCTTCATTAAGACAGAACATTTGTTACCCTCTCTTCAGACATTGCCTAAGTCTTGGTACGTGCACTGTTGTCACTCCCTTTTATCTTTTTCGATACATTTCCCAACATGTTGAGCGAGTGGAAATTTAGGGATGGAGCTGCTGATGTGCTTTCATGTAGAGCATATTTTCTTTTACAGCTGTATGTCTCATATTTTAATTTTCCTTTGTTGATTCCAGCAGTTACTTTTATGCCTGGAAGACAAGCTGTTCCCAACTCCTCCATAGTTTCTTCTAGCAACATTTCTTTGTAGATTGGTTGGTGAGGAGAGCTGAAAGGTTATAGGGCTGCTACCATCCAGAAAGACACTGAATTATTTAGTATCACCGCTTCTACCTAAAATGATAGCATCTTTTAACTCCAAGTTCAACAGTGGCACTGCCATCATCTGCTGAAGCACACTGCTGCTACAGAAAGCCCAGGAGCCGTCTGGAGAGGCTGTTAAACATGGGCAGTTTTGAAAAAATCTGTAATGCTTATAAGTAATAGTTACACTAAGATAGTTGAGCTTTAGAAACACGAAAATCTTGTGTTAAGAGTCTTGGCTGTGTTAATAGGCAGTTCTGTTGTGACTCTGTGTGAGGTGGCAGCCACTGGCACCTGCACTTAAGAGTAGAAGCCTGTGGTGGCTGGACCAAGAACACAAGTGGTATAAAATGTTTGTAAAACTAATCTGGAGTTAAAATATATATATATATGCTTAAATGTACATATTTATTGCACCTGATAGTGGTATATGCTGCATATATTTAGAAGTGCACAAGTACAGAATGCAGTGGGAAAATGAACATTAACTTCTGAAAACTCACAGACATATGAATTCAAATAGTTTTGTTTGCTGTAGGAAAGATCTTAAATCAATCTTTAAATCAAGAGCAAGACAAATTTTCATTCACTTGTGTCACAGTGTCCAGAAATTCCGGGAAGATGAATAGGAATGCTCGAATCATTTACTAGATAGTACTTATGGTTCTTTGTATTTTGCAGTATAAGTCCTCAATTAGAGGATTTATGCACTAATAATCAGTTCAAGGGAACTTAGTTGGCTCTTAGAAAGTCTCTAGAAAAACAAGAAGCTAGCATCAACCAACATTTTTCTATGTTAAAAACTGTAAAATACTAAATACACAGCTGGAGTAAACTGACCCAATTCCATTTAATTGGAGCTACATCAATTTATTCCAGAAGAAATTCAGCCAGTGAATGAACAAATAAATTTTCAGAGGGGAAAGGAAAGCCAACAAGACAAAACTGCACAAAATATCCATGGAATCTCTCTGGCTTTATTCCATTGCCTTCTCTGAAGAATTAAAAAATGGATAATTATGTCCAATTTAAGTTTTGAGAGACATTGTTTGTTCATCAATGCAAGCATTGCTTGAAAATTAAATTTAGAAGTTTCTTTCCCAGTCATTTGTCTTTGAAAACCAAGAAAATAACAATCTTCCTAGTGTTTTCTCCAAAGATGAACAAAACAAAATTAATTTAGGTATTATTATAAAAAAATAATTGAACAGTTAAAAAATTGGATGGTTTCTGAAATAAGGTCTCAGGGAACATTTTTAATGTTCTGAGACATACCTATGCTAGAGCAGATTTTCAAGCCCTATTCATACTGAGAATTATTTTATTCCTTGAGTGTTTGCACTGAAGTTACAGTGAATTCTCAAAGAGCAAATTAGTGTCAGCATACATTAGATATAGCTCCAGTTACACTCCATGAACAGATACCATTAACTTCAGTGCAGGTAGAGAGAGTAGAAAGCAGGAGCCTGCCTTTAACTTTTTCCTACATTTATATTTAGAAGTCTTGAAAACAGAATTTGAGTAGTTACACGTCAGGGCTGCACAATCCACACTGGAAAATAGAATTTTAGTGATACGTGTTCTTCTTGCAGGAAAAGACAGTCTTTTCATAAGTGTTGGAATTGTTCCCCTGTCGCAATGCATGTGGCAGTGGCCACCGCAGCAGAGCATTCAGAACACTCCTGGACAGGCCTCCAAAACACAGAGCTCTGAGTCTCACCCCGTGGTTACGGCGAGTTCCCATGTTCCTAGTGGTTCTTAGTTTACATGTTTTAAGTTTATTGGTTCAGGAGTTCTCCACCCAGTTTTATGTATAAGTTTATGTATTTCCCCTAGTGGCTTATGTATTAGTTCTGGAAACTTCTCCCTTCTTCGACGCCCCATTGGTTGGTTCATGTAACTCCCTCCCTTAAGTTATCCCTATTGGATATTCCTCTGTTGTCTCCTCCTTCTCAGTTGATCCCCATGGGTTGTTTCCCTTTGTTCCACCCCTGTATAAAATGCTGCGTTCTGTCTCACTGCCTTGTCTTTGTCCCTGGATGCTCTGCCTGCCATAAACCAGCTGGAACCTGCACAAAGACCCCTCTCTCATCCTTTGCCTCTGCCGATGCTTTTACACCACCTTTGTTTGGGGCTCGCTCCTTGCGAAGGAGCCAGCTTTCCCTGCAAGCTGCAGCTGACAGGTTCTCCTGCAAGCAGCAGCTGAAAGCTTTCACTCCTTGCTGCAGCTGCAGCTTGCCCTCCTTGCTGCAGCCGATCCCTGCTTGCTGCAGCTGACACCAAGGTCGTCTGCAGCTGGACGCTGTGCTGCCTCGGGCAGCTCCGACAGTGTCATTCCCCATCAAATTGTTAAAGAGATTTTCTGCAAGATGGGAGAAAATGCAGTTGTGTAAGTGTGTAAGACAGCAGGCCTGGATCTGCGTTCAGATCCCACTTCTCCTGGATATACAAATTTGTTCAGCCTTCATTCTTTATGCTAGGGAGATTAAATTAAATCTTTATGGTCTTAGCCAAAGGTGTGTTCAAGAGTTAGTTTGCCCTCTGATTTTTATAGACAATGTTGAACCATAGTGCTGCAGTCCTTGATAAGCAGATATGAATATCAGTGCTCCGTTTTAATATTTTAAACTGTAACTGTCATATACAGAAAATATTACGATGATTAATACATACTGTTGTGGGAATAACCATGTAACAACTTTCTTTTGAAGTGATGAAACATGGTGCTCAATTTATTACTGAACTAACTTTCACACTAACTTAAAAACAAAATGTGTTCTTATTTGTATATGATTAGGCCTTTTATACTTTGGAAGTCATAGTCATTCATTAAATACTGGTAGGTGATTTTGCCTTTTTTCCTTTTTTTTGTGAGGGTAAAGTCAATGCCTGTTGTTTGAACTGGCTGGGTATTATCTGCTCCTTCTTTAGGAATAATACACTGCTTATCTTATCTGACCCATGACCTAATGTCACAGTGACCCAGTGCTCTGAAACTAAGGTATCACATACCTCATATATTCTGTACTGAGAGTAAGTTTATACTGAGCTTCCTCCTGACACCATAAATCTATCTGTTACTCTGACTGTAGAAAGGGATGATCCAGACCCATCCTGTTCTTGCAGTGGTTCTGTGATACAATGGAATAAGTTACATAGATGAAGGTCCATGAAACAAACAATCGTCATTATACCTGAGAATTTTGATTTCTAAGAAAAAAAAAATCAGTGCTTTCCCTTCATTCTTAAAAAATTTTGCACATTTTGGGTGGAACCACAATATAAGTAGCCATTTTGAGAAATCATTATATATTTTTACAACTCCACACTTTGAAAAAAAATAATAAGCTCAATTCCTTTTTTAGGAGAATCTGAAGTTTTGCAGTATAATACACTTGAATTGTTGTAAATAAAAAAGAAAGCCTTGAGAATTTTCTTCGTTTTGAAATTCTTCCACCAGTGATTTGGGCATTGTTCCTCCAAGGATAGAAAGGCATCCTCATGCAATATGACAGAGGATCATGGGTCGTTTTCTGAGGTGGCAGCTGTTTTGTGCGTTCACAGTGCCTCCTGAAAAAGGGTTGTGATGCTGAGTCTGCTAAACCAGGGTCTGGGTTCTCCTCACCTCCCTGCAGCAGTGCCCACACTTTATACAGTCGTAGTTCATCACAATAAACATTAGACAAGTATTCTCGCCTTCAGATAAGTTACCAGCCATGACAGCTGTAGCCAAGCATGCAATCACCAGCAGTACCTCAGCCTACAGAACAAGGTCTAACCAGTGCAGGGCACAGAGCTTTCCATGTCCTGTCTGTGGTGTCACCCTTTCATCCCCAAACTGACTGAGCTGGAGTCAGGACATGTACGTGCTAAAAAGTTAGAAGCGGAGAAATTCTTCAGCCTTTTCTCAATATTCTGTGAGAAGACTGTCTTTCCTATGTAAACTATTTTAAAGAAGGTCACAGTTTTATAACCTTCTTGCACCTGCAGGCTGTTTTGCAAGACTGTTACGGCTTTGACTTTGTTAATATTTTGGAATAGGTATCTTAGAACTTGGCCAATCCCCTCAAGGGGTGGATGGCCGAGGAACCAATTACCTATTGCCATTCAACACACTTTTGCGATCTATCCTATAAAAATAGTTACAAAATTATTAAAGCACTTCCCCTTGTTCATAAGCCTGAACTCTATGTCATTTTCTTTATGTGTTTCGGACGTAACAGCGACAGTGACACAGCAAAATTTCAGGGCTACCTGATTTCCTGTCAGCACCAACGCCACAGGAGCTAATCACTCTGTGACCGTGAAGTCTAAGGGTTAAGATAAACTTATTAGTTATCTTCTAGTGCAATGGAATTACATAGCAAACACCAGTCCTCAAATATGAAGTGACTCAGATGCAAGTTGTCTAACATTTAACCCTACTGAATAGCTTGGGAAATAGTATGCCCTGAAAGGGGAGGGGAAATCCTGAAGCCACTGAAAACAGTGTGCTGGCTGATGAGCCAATGATTATAGCCACAGTGGTGGACTGTGAGTCTTCAGAATCTGTTTTCCATATCTGAATACAAATAAATCCCTTTGAGCTTCTTAGTAAAACTAAGTTGTATCAAAACAGTCTGTTTTCAGATTGAGAATGTCAGAGTTAGATTCCACACTCCTTAATTTCATTCTTTTATCTGGAAATGACAGGCAATGCATGCAAGGCATTAGGAAGAGTCCCAACTACTTCACAAAATGCACAAAGATGTGGCTTTATCTTAACAGAATATATTATCAAAAAGAAAATTTATCAAAATAAAATTCTACAGCTATTCTATAAATCTAGACCAACAGTATCTTTGAAACCATGCATACACGAAAAGCTAGACCATATATAAATAGCATTCCTACCTGTTTTAGTTTTCACACCTTGTATCCAATTCCCACAGTTATCACCGCATTGGTGGTATGCCAACATCCAACTGGGATAACATTTAAAAAAAACCTAAAAGCACCTTTTAAAGGAATCTAATGTTAAAAAAATCCCTTTATGAATGTACTAGAATGAGCATATGGCAATTTAGCCCAACCTAGAACACATTCTTATTCATTAGACAATGTCTCTGGAGAGAATATCAAACATTATCTTGGAGGCTATGCTGCACTTACAAATGCTGAATGTTTTGAGCAAAAAATTCCAGGAGTGAGTGTTAAATGTGAAATAGGCGTGAAGCTTTCTTTCAAAAATCTTTTGAAATAAGGAAAACTGAAGGCTAAAAATCACTTTGCTTAGCCAACTGATTATGTCTATTTTAGCCTGCTATGGTTGCTTGGGAGCTGTTTGGCTAATCTCTGCTTTGTCGTTAGGCTATACATTAGCAGGATGGAAATGGCATCACTGCACCATAATTCAGCAGTGTGAATACAGAACAAGGAGAGTGCAGAGCTATCGGTGGCAGTACAACAGCAGGTAATAAGACTCTGTTACTCAAGCAGAATGTGTTATGTAAAGACAATTGCTGTGTAGAAGCAATAGCTCTAATCAGGTTAATTGGGCTGTATTCATGTTTCATTTATGGTGCAAGTGCCCTGTAAATTCAAAGCAGTCTACCTCCTCTTACTGCACTCCTTATACAGCCATCACATTCTCCGTAACACTCAACACCATATATTTTCTACTTTAAAAGAAAAAAATCCCAAGATATTCCCCATTGCTTTTTAACAATTCCTTTTCTCATTGTTTATGCCTAAAAGAAGAAAAAAGGAAAATACACATATAAAGCCTATGCCCACATTAAATTTCCTTCCTCTGCAACCAAATTAGGCACTTGGAAGTTGTTTGTGGAGGGCCTGTTTAATTGTGGTTTATTTATTTTTCACATGTCTTCTTGTTCAATAATATGACCTGTTGAATGTGTAAGAAAAATTGTATTGCCTTTAAAAAGTATGGCTTTTACCTTTCCTCCTTTTGTCCATTTCCTTAAAGTGATAGATCTCCTGTTTATTCCCTCAGAACCAGCTGGAATGAGGTGTCCACTTTGAAGAAAGGATTAGAGCCCAGTGCTGTGACCCTCAAACTCTAGCTGTGTCTCCTCTCTACTTACTGCATTTATTAGGTAGTTCCTTTAAAGTAAGAATGGGTACAACAGTTCTGAGATCACTTTCTCTTCTCCCCCAGGAAAAAAAGCCTGGGTAGAGAGGAGTTATTTAAAGAGTACATCCTGCAGATGAAGAGAAAATGGCAGCCTGCACCATCTTAATTATTGTAGTTGTTATTTCAGCGATTGGGTATCCACATGCTGATTGTAAGCTTAGACTCAGTGTGCTTCATTAGAAAAAAGAAATGTAGTATTTTCACTACCCATTTAGAACAAATCTATTCATGTTACACCTTAATTATAAAACCTTTTATTAAACTTGAAAAATGCTGTAGTTCTGTTTTAATATGTCCCTCACACAGTATTTCAATGTGCTATTAATAACAATGCTTAAGTAAATATTCTCTCTCATATAGTTCTGTATATAATAAAAACTTATACATTCTGTCCTGTGGAATTGAGCTAGTTGAGCTCAGTATGATAGCACAATATTACTGCAGAGGTCAAGCTGTGGCATTGATGAGCAGTGTCATAAAAGCAGGGTGATCGAAGCTGGAGTTGTGCATGTTATCACTTACAGAATTACTTTGCTGCTGTGCATTTACTTCCATTCTGGCTGCAAAAAATGTAACTGTTTGTAAGGAATTTCTCACTACATCTGACAGCACCAAGGTGTGCTGCTGGATTTCACAGAGCTCACTAACATGGTGTGTCTTGTCATAGTTCACAGAACTTAGCACCCTAGGAGAAAATATTGAGGCAAATCTGTGTGCACTTAATTTTTCACCACCTGAGCTCACACTGAACCAACAATGCAATTACTAATCTCTTGAATTGGTTCGTATGTCTACCATATATTTAAATATTTTACGAGAGAGATTTCATTTCAGGAAAGGTCTGATTACCCATCCAATTCTGTATCATTCCCTTCATGAAGGAAAGCTGTGATATTAAAATCCTCAAGATTTCAAGAGGTTTCAATAGTGAAGGAGCCCAAGCAAGGGAGCCCTCATTTGACTCCTGGTGGGGCAATGATAGAGTAGAGGGACCATGCAGCTGCAGCCCTGGCTCCAGCTCAAGTGCCCTGGCACCACAATAATGAACTTCATTATTCCTCAGTCAGGTGGCATCATTCCAAGTAAATGAAGCAATCATGTAAAGGACTGTGTAATGGGGCCTGCAGTAAATGTACCTTCAGGCCTGAAGATGAAGACCTCAGTACCTGGGTTTTGGTTTCACCCTTCTCCTCCCTGAAGAATAGCACCAGCAGAGAAATCCTTGTTCCCCTCCTTGAGGATAAAGTCTGGCCGCCTGACTTAATGCAGTATTTGCTGTGTTGCACCTTCCACAGCCTCAAGGAAATACCAGGTATACATTCCTGAGCTCTCCTTCCTGTCCCCTCAGTAACCTTTGTAAGCAGGTGGTTTTTTACATGATATTTAATTTATGATTTGACCAAAAGACAAGCTTAAATTCAAAGTAAATGTTAAACACTTGCAGAAATTACGTATAACTGATAGGAAGCAAACTCCCTCCTGACATAATTTTGCTAAGGATTGATCTAAATGTTATTGCTACAAGTGGGAAATGCTGGATATATTTCCCCAAGAGTGACAGCAGCAAAAGCCCCATGAGAACCCACTGAGAAGCTTCCAATGCTCCCAACTCACTGAGGTCCTGCTGGAAATGTAACTCACTTTTTATTAGATTCTGCTTAAAAACAATGAGATTAATTTCCCTCTTGTTTTCATAGTATAAACTTCCAGTATTAGCCATAGGCTAATGTGATGGTCATACTGACAAGCTTTGTCTTTCCAGGTGTGGGTAACAAGATATGCCTGCAAAGACAGACATGGTAGATACCACGGAAAGGCAGTTTCTCATTGCGTGCCTATGAGCTGTAAGGGGTCTCAAGCCTAAATCTATGAAATCAACCACAAATTCTCCTCTAAAAGTGGAGTTTCAATATGAGCAGTGTTTGTCTCCAAAGCAGTGACCCTTAAGAAGAGTAAAGTATCAGGAGATTGAAGACATGACTGGAAAAAAGCTAAATTATTTCAGTGATGATGGAGGAACTATATTTACATCATTTAAATTTTAGGGGGTTTTTACTGTATAAATAAAATGTAGAGAAATGGGGAAAAGTAGCAAGCAGGATATTTTGAAAATTAAATCTGTTTTCAGCACATACCTGCCAAGGTGTGCTGCTGAATTTCACGGGGCTCACAAACATGGTGAACTATACAGAAAGTAAGGTAGGTGAAATCATGAGGTGATTTGAAGTTAGCATTCATGACCTCAGAAATGTTTATTTTTTGATTGATCGATATGCATCCTAGAATACATTTACTTGTCAAACTAATGTGCCAAAAGAAACATGTGATATCACATGCCTTTATAAAAGAGAAACCCATCACATTCACCTTTACTTTATCCCCATCATGAGGAGCTTGATATTAGCCCTGGTTTCAACCCTGGTGGGTAAGTATGCAACTTATCTGCTTTGATGAATTTAAAGTTGTATATTCAGGAAAAGGTTTCAGAATCTGAATACAGTTCACTCACAGACATGAACTTTAAAATGTTTTAGAAAAAATACTTTACTAATTCTTTTGTTGTTTAGGGGAAAAAAGGCATTTGGCTGGCACTGAAATAGAAGTTAATTAGAAAGAGTTATGTTATATGTGCAAGATGAGATATAGCTTTTATACCACAATACATTAACATTTTGGAGTTGGGGTTTTTTTCTTTGTCACTTCATTCCTCTATTTTTTCTTCTCTTTCAGGGAGCCAGCATCTTAATTACCGTAAGTAATTTTCCTATCAACTAATATAATTATAATGAGTGAAATTAAAAATAGAATCTGAAAAGTATATCAATGTTTAATGTAGCTTTACAACAGCTAATTTTGTTCAGGTGCAATGCAAAAATGAACAAATTCATCTTTTTTTGTTCCATACATTCTAATACAGGTAGTTTAATATGTTCTGTACATTCTGTATAATATTTTATGGGAACCATTTCTTTGCAGAACCCGATTTCAGTGAAAACAAGGTTTATACATTTAATTATGAAACCACGCTTCTCAGTGGACTTCCAGAGAAAGGACTTGCAAGAGCTGGAATAAGAATAAAAAGTAAAGTGGAAATTAGTGGTATTGGGCCAAAACTTTGTCTTATTAGGGTAAGAAAATGTATTCAATTTGAAAGGTAAAATTCTCATCATACTTAGCTTCTTTTTTAAGCTTTTGTGAAGTAATTAGGTTTCATCGTGTGTTATGCTTACTAAGGGGTAATGTAACTAACACTGTTATTTTTTATACAGTGCCCTAAATTCTATTTGCACTTTGCCAGGTAATTCTCAGCTCAAGCCAACCTTGGGCTTGAAGGATTTCTTCTGCTTTGTGGTCAGGGAGACAATGGAATGTAATTTGAAATGCACAATAATTTATTATTGGATCAATCCAATTGTTTCAAACAGCCTAGGATTATTTAATCAACTGATTTCATAACCAGCAGACAAAAGGCAATAAAACATGCCACAGTGGTTGCATGTGATTCAATGTTTAGCATAATTAATGTCATCTGGTAGCTTCTTTTTCTGAAGGGTCCTGAGTGATGTTCTTTGTCATCTTCAATTGTATATTTTTACTGCATGCTGAGTAATTACTAAGGGTTTTGATTATGTGAAATACACTTTTGCCTTTAACAGGAGCCTATCCCCACTTACAATGAGCGTATAGAAATGCACACCTCAACTGCTTTACACAAACTCCACTTAGTCTTGTGTATACAGGGAAGAAAAATGGTCTTTTTAAAAGCTTTAATTTGGCAAATTGAAAACTTTAGATTAGAAAGAGTGGTGACTGTCTGATAAATGCTTGTAAATGTTGTGTAGCCTTCCAGCCTGAATTAGCCTGCTGTTACTAGGTATTTTTGTAAGTTCAAATTATAATAGATCTAGATGGGAAACAGTTTTTCCATGACTTTTGTAAGGGGGTGGATTCCAAAACAAAAAGAAACCAAGGAAATAAGAGTCACACATCTGCAGTGGTGACTAGAAAGCTTCCCTGTCAGAAAAGAGGCAGAAGCAGTCTTGTCCTTAGCCCAGATCCTTCTTCATTCCTGCCTAAACAGCTCTTGGTGTGCCAGGGTGAGTCTTCACCAAAAATTGACTCCTGTTCTCTAAAACCTTCTAACATGATTTTACTGGCCCTACTGCATTTATGAAAAGTTTCCGTTTCAGAATTAATTTTGGGCAAGAAAAAAAAACATAACTTTTGGGGCAAGTTCTAAGCTAAAGGTAATAGCACATTTATTCCCTTCTTCTCTGGGAAGAGTTTATTTTGCTGCTGTTATATTTAAATTAGACAGTTTGGAGGGATGGTTCAGGGAATTAAACTTTCATCTGCAGCCTACTAGTTCACATTCAGCCCAAACAAAAAGCTGTGTTCCCTGGGCAGTTTCCAGCTGACAATTTTTTCATCACAAACCTGCAAGTAAGAATTGCCAGCTGTGTTCAAAACCAAGCAGACAGCCTAAGTCCTGCCTGGGCCCCGAGGGCTGGGGAAAACTACCTCGCCCTGACCCTGCAGAGCAGTCCCAAACCTGCCTGCATGCAATATGCCAGAAGCATGTCCAAGAGGCAGCATGAGGGATTTGCTCTGTAACAGCCTTCCCTGTAAGCTTCAGTTACTGGGGTTGGCAGTGATCTCCACCAACAATAACAAAAATAAATATGAAAGTGCAGTCTCCAGTGATTTGCTGTATGAGGATTTAGTTTGTGTGGCTTTTTGAGAAACTAATCCGCATCTTGCACCACTTTGCCAGCCTGAGGTGTCAGAGAAAAGACTCTTTAAATTGTCAAAATATATAGCAGGGAAGGGTCCTCTGAGAAACTAAGTGAAACATGCCTGTTCCCATGGGGTAGGAATTATTCAAGTTGTGCGTAGTTTAGGACAACTTTCTACTTGTTTGGATGTGCCCCAGGTTGAGGCTGGAGCATGACGTGCAGAGTGGGGTTGGAGACAGTGCCTCAGCCTTTGGTTCCACAGCAAAACAGGTAGAGAAGTACAATTTCTGTAGCCTGCTGTCCACTGCTCAAACTAATTCTGTGTGTCTGGCTGGTCTAGAGGCCATGTGTTTATTAGTTTCAGGTTGCTGCCTGCCCTCCATGACCCCAGTGAGGGAAACAGCAGAATTCACAACAGGAGTTAATGATGCATTATGCAGCATTAACTTTCTCCTGCAATTTCCTGCAGATCTTCCACACCACTTTTGGGCAGCAACCTGCTTTGTGTGGTTCTGCTCTGGCTCATTTCTTTGTACAGGTCAACCTTTGGCAATATGGATTGTCTATGAAGCAGAACAGAGTACAATGTCTGTGGAAATATCAGCCATTTGCAGTGCTCTCTTTCCTTTTATATATGGAAATATCTGTATTAACACTAGTTATGCTAAATGACAACATCTAAGTTTCCCCTTTGAAGAGTTTTTGTGTTATTTAAAAATATATTTTTGATGTGATTGAAGCTCTAGATGCTTATGTGTATTGAAAAAAGTTAACTGGGGAAAATAAATTAAAGAGGAATTGTATTCCCCCTTTGTTCTAGATTCACTCAATCGAAGCTGCAGAGTACAATGGTGTCTGGCCCACGAGCTCATTCTCTCGATCACTCAAACTGACCCAGGCCCTGACTGGGCAGCTCAGTAACCCCGTCAAGTTTGAGTACAGCAATGGCCACGTGGGAGACATTTTGGCTCCTGATTCTGTCTCGGATGATGGTCTGAACATCTACAGAGGGATTGTGAACGTGCTGGAGTTGAGCTTAAAGAAGATGCAGAATTCATACAGTTTACAGGAGGTGAGTTTTGGGTTTGGCCATGGTGGTGGATTTGTAAATACGTAAACTTTCATTTCAGAGTCTTCTACTGTGTTTTCTGAATTCATCTTTGACATGAACTTCACTTATAAGAAAGACTTAAGCTTGGGAAATCATGATTGAGTTTCATACGGGACAACATTTGATAGAGATGTGCTTAAACAGGACAACAGAACAGCAGATTTTTAAACAGGTTGATGAAAGTATTTCAGAAAATGCGTTTGCCGAATTAAATGCTTAGAAAATCTGGCTTCTGATTCCAGAGAAAGTAAACTGTGAAAGATGAAGCCTACATAAAATGTGAACACTGTATAAAACAAGCTTAACAATACAGTTTAATATTAAATTTAAAATAACAGTAATTTTACTTTTTCTACCAATCATATATACTTTAATCTCTTCTAGCTCCTCTTTTAGGAAGAAAATAGTATATATGTCACAACATTACTGTAACAGCTTTGACAGTTGCAGTTGATGCTCTGTTGGAATTTCCACTGTTTTTTCAAGTTTTAATATATTAGTCAAGGTCAATCATCTGATATTACTATTCACCACAGAAATTGCAATATGTTTAGTTTTTGTGAAACCATATTTACATTGATTGGACTACATTCAATTCAGAGATCAGCAAAAACCTTGAAATTATAATACTTTCATGTTATTTTTATTGAAACTGTAGACCACAGTAACTATAATTTCTTTAATTTTTTTTTAATGTAAGTAGAGTTGTTTCTGGGAAAGGAACTATACGATTTAATTTTTTTCACGCTGTTTGCCACACATAAAAATCCGTGTGGTGTTGTTGGATATTCTGCAGCACTATTTTCTCATATCTAGTTTCACATCTTGATTCTTTCTAGTTCAGTTAGCAATATGTTCTACTCTCAGTGCTAGGCAATAGATGTGACTTCACCTTCTAGAATAATTTTCAAGTTTTCTTTGCTTTTCTCAGACAGCAGCTGATTAATGAGTTTTGGCACCCTTGCTTGACAATTTTGAGTCACTCTGGAAAGGAAGATAAACATTATGAGTCCCAAAATCTGAGCTGCAGAGAGGTTTCAAGGACTAACCTGGGGAAGTGTACATCCCATCCTGTGGGTTCAGGGTGAGGGTATCTGAGCTAGCCATAAACTGCAGCCAGAAACTTCAGTTAGGCAGGAGTCTGCTTCATCCCGCTGAACTCTCTGGGCTGGACGTTCCCATTTAAAGTCTGGATGTCTCTACCACACCCTGCAGTGTGCAGAGCCCCACACTTGTATTTGCAGAGTACAAGTCTCTCAGAAAGCTTGGGCAATTCCTGTTTCTAGCCTTTATCAAAGACACAGTGTCTCAAGGAATTCTGTTAAGCTGAAGATTAAGTGGGTATGTCTTGCCTCCTAAACACCACATGACCATTTCACTGCTCTCACATAGCCCAGAGCAGGTCTCTGCACTAGCTATGCTATCAATAACAATAAAAAAATTCAGGAAAATAACTCTTCCTCCTAAAATGCAATCAAGCATTTTTTTCTCTACAAAAATTTCACTGACTGTGGAGACTTAAAAGCTCTTATAAATGTATATTCTCAAAATATTATTGAAGAGCTCAGCTGAAAGTGCGAACTCAAGAAAACTCACAATCAAAACTCTGTTATCCTGAAATCCTTTTTAATTATTGCTGGTCATATTGTGACAGATCACCTGATATTGCAAGGCCTGTTCCATAGGCATTTGTAAGCTGTCTATGAGAGCAAGTTCAGAGGGCAGAATGTCATCTCCAGCCTTGAAATACTTTGCTGCTAAGATTTCATTCTGACTGATCAAATTATTTTGGCACTTTTTTATTAATATTCCTTAAATCATATTTCATAATCTACAGCTCTAACTGAAAATTGTTACTCCCCTTTCCTGAGGCTCCAAGTGAAACTTTGGGGAGATTTAGTTCTCTCAGTGTGACTGGTTTGGCTTACTGAAAACCTGTACATGTAAAAAAATGTGAAAGTAATGATCATCCTGATTTTGCTTCTGGAGAGTATAATGAAAAAAAAAAAAGCATTCATTTCTACTGGTAATTTTGAAAATGCAGAATTAAACAGGAAATTTCATGTGGTGAAGTGAAGCTTTGCATATTAGTGAACTTCTCTGATCCTGTTCTCATTTTTGCCAGGCTGGGATTGGAGGTATTTGTAATACAACATACGCAATTCAGGAAAACAAGAGAGCAAACCTAGTCTATGTGACCAAATCCAAGGACCTGAACAGCTGTGAAAAGAAAGTTCAAATTGTCACAGGTTCAGTATACACTCATCCATGCAAGACCTGCCAGCAGGTAAATCAGTGTGCTATTATGTGTATGTATTTTATATTCTTATGCAGAATACCGTTTGATATCCACACAATCTCTTCATTTGAAATACTAAAAATGAGGGAAGAATCAGATCTGCTGTATCCAGTTGTCAATATTTTCTTTCTGTATGAACATGATCCCACAGAGAAGCAGAGGTCTGTGCTGCACACTGTTGTGTACTGCTAGCACACTTGAGCTAGCTCAAACTAGCTGGCTTGGAAACCATTAATTATCAACATGAGTTAATTCACCTACTCTGTTGAGTAAAAAAAAATAGTCACGATGTCCATTTTCTGCTACTCAAGACAGGTACTGCTGCCTTTTATTATAATCCTGTCTTTGAAATAAAAAATTGCGTGGTTTATGCAGCTGCTCTCCTCCTCAGAAAATGTGTCTCTTCTCAAGGGAATGACCAATTGCTTATATTTGGGAAAAGGAAAAAGCAGCTAACACTTTTTAGCAGTAAAAGTAATGGAGAAAGGCAGCGTGCCTGACCTCTCCCACGGAAGTGAGTGCGCAGAATTCACACTGATTGCTCTTACGGCCAATGAACAAAACAGCCCCGGAAAATAAATGGGTTGAAGTGGGTGATGTAATATCCTCTAGTCACAGAATTTCAAAGTTCAATAACTTCTTATTTTCTTTGTTTCTTTCCTTTTTTTATATTATAAAGAGGAACAAGAATTCCCGGGCAACTGCTACTTACAATTACAAAATTAAATATGCACGTAGTGAAGCTGTGATTACACAAGCTGATGTCGAGGAAATCCACCAGTTTGCACCCTTCAACGAGATAACAGGAGGAAATGCTATTGTAGAAGCAAGGTACCATACATATTCCTTTAATTCAGCAACTAATTCAGCAACTCAGTAATCTGAGTAAAACTCCATAAGTGAAATAAATCCTTTACTTCCACAGCCTATTGTTTGCCAGTATTTAATTACATAAAATCCCAAACAGCTCATAAAAACAACCTTCACTGTTAGTTATAAATCTGAAACATGCACATCACTATCCAAATTTTGTTAGCTATACTTGGCAGGACTTGACTATTTTATTTCTCAGGGATATTTGATTTATGACATAAAAGCCGAAACAAACATAATTCCATCTGAGAAATTATGAACTAATATATTTGAAGTAAAATACTTTGAAAGACAGTTACTCAAGAAAGAGAGCTCCCTGGAAAACAATAATGCAGTAAGAGGTCCCTGGAGACTAGTTCGCAAGAACCTAGATAGGACTTTGGATTCCTAAATACCATGGGCTGCTTGCAAATCTGCCATCAAAACGGTTTCTTGATAGGAAATTGGGTTTTATTGCAAAAAAAATGGGCACAAGGCATGTTAAATGCCTGTGCTTTTTCACAGCAAATTTTGCATACTTCTTAAAGAAATTTGGGGCAAAACAAGAATATAGTTGTCTATGAAATTGTGCTGCTAGCTCAAGCACTCAAACTTTTAGTATTTGAAAATTTTTTCATCTATGAAATTCATCTATTGAAAAAAATTTCAGTTACCCATTTAATTATGAACTCTGTAAATAGGAGTGCCCTACTGAAGGGAGAGGTTTTTTGCGTAAATGTCACTGTGCAGAAGGTGTTCTTCAATCCCACCCTACAACTGCTGTAATCTTCATTGCTCCATTATCTTCTGCAAGGATCTGTTGGTATAATATATAGTTTTGGAAACAGCAACATCAGAAAGTTCATGTCAATAACTCACTGAATAACTTCATTTATATAATGATCACGTTCAATTTGGCTAACCAAGCAAAGAAAAAACCAAACAGAACAGTGGAAGTGGCTTTACTATCTTATGCAATCAAGGTGTAGATAGACACAACTGCAGTGCTCTGATCAAATTGTAGGTTGTTGTGAATCACCTTTAATCTGGAGACAATGGACTTTTGAAGCTTTACACTTTCCTTCTGCAGCCTGTAGAGAATGTCATCCATAAGATCTTTCTCAGCTTTCAGAAGGGTTGTACCTTTACTTTTCCCATTTTCTCTGCATTTTTATCATTACCCAGCTGAAGGGGACAAATATAAGATAGTTGCGAAGATGTGAATATCTCACTCAAGTCTTCAGAAGTTATTTCCACAATGCATTCTCTGTTAAAAAAAATAATCTATCAAGGCCTTAAAGCACCTGGAGCTGGGTTTTCAGGCCTGTTCAGCATAAGGCTCTTGTAGCACCTTTCAAGGCCAAGAGAGGTTTTACTATTGTTTCACCATTTTAATCGTATCTTTAGCACTCATTTTCTCTTCTCTTCAGAATATAACATTTTCCCATCTATTCTAGGCAGCTTTATCTCTTCCCAAAACAATGAAAATGAAAACATAATAGATTCATCATGATTTGAAAGGGGGAGTTAAATGCATCCAAGTGCACCTGATGTTATGCTTTCTGACCCAAATGCCCTTTCAATAATATTGTACAAAATTTCAAGAGATAAAAAATCTCTGCTGATTCTGTAGCGATTTCTATTCAAATTCTAGTGGCTTGTCTGTAAAGCAGTTACATGCTATTTTTCTGCAGCCATTCTCTGCAATCCATATGGAAGGAGTGAGTAGAAATGATACAGAAGATCATAGAGATTCCAAAATAAACACACCAATTTTCTACAGAGATTTTGAGATACTCTGTAGTACAGCAATATTGCTTTTGGAATGTTTTCAGTTGTTCAGTGCAAATGCCTGACTTTATTATAGTGTCCTAATAACACATTTTAAACATAATTGGTAGGATAGGTTACATCTCTTTAGCTGAAAATGTAAAAAGATAGCAAATATTTGTAAAGACAGTTTCTCATTGGAATTATCCTTAATAACAAATGATGAAGGTTTGTTGCTTCTTAAAAAGTTTTCAAAAGGTTGAGCACTTTTCCAAAGACTAATCCTGAATTTATGTGGCCCTTTTGGTTTGGTAATGAACATTTAAATCTTCATGAGAACCTTCTTTTGTAGTCCCCAGGATATTCAGCTTACCAAACAAAATGGGGAGGGAATTGTAATAGTGTAAGTACAAAGACTGCAGCATTTCTTATTGTATCTAAAAACTTTCCATTTGAAGCTTCCAGGAGACACAGACACATAACAGCTTTTATGAACTTCTTAAAATGTTTAAATTAAATTATAATTTCTGAGCAAGTTTCCCATCTGTGTTTTTCTACAGTCCATAATGTACTCCTTAAAACACAACACATCCTTCCTGCGATATTCTTCAGGCCACAGCTTCTCACCTCCCTCTTCTTCCATAAATTCTCAAGCCAGATTATTCCCAAAGGAAGGCAAAGGCTGGCTCTGATCTGAGCCCCGCAGTGCAAGTGCATACCTCCTCAGAGTATGGTTCTGAGCATCACATCCAAATGCATCTGTTTGTAAATACCTTTGCCCTGACAATACCAAAACCTTTTGTCATGGTGGGGAAGCACAATTACTGGGGGTTTTTTTAATTTGTACCCTGCATCTTGTGATGTTTTCTTCCTGGGGTTCTCCATTCCAGGCAGAGACTTGCTTTGACTGATGTGCAGAAGCAGAGGGCAGAGGTCCCACCAAAAGAGTACCAGAATCGTGGGTCCCTTCAGTACCAGTTTGGCAGTGAGCTGCTTCAGCTTCCTGTCCACTTATTCAAAATAAAAGATGTGGAAAGCCAGGTAAAGCTCAGCCCCTGGACAGATTCTTTGCTGGAGGTTAAAATCTGTGCATGTGGGATACAATGCATGTGAGCTTCCTGCATTCTCATCTTTCTGCAGATAGAGGAAAGCCTGCAAGAATTAGTAGAGGTGACCTCTGACCAGCTTCCCAGTGATGCACCAGCAAAAGCCCTCAAGCTTCTGCACCTCTTCCGTGCAGCAAATGAGGAGAATTACGAGTCGGTGTGGAAGCAATTTTCTAGTCGGCCAGCGTACAGGTACAGGCAATAAAGGTGGTGCTGTTCTGCTGGAGAACCTCTGGAATGCCTGTCTCCAGAGGCAGATGCGGAAAATGCTGCTTGCCTTTCCCACTACAGGCGCCACATTTTGGATATAATTCCTGCAGTGGCCAGTCACCGTGCACTCAGGTTCCTGCGGCATAAAATGGAGAGGCAAGAGCTCACCAACTGGGAAGTGACTCAAACAGTGCTTGTGGCTCTGCACTCAAGCACTCCAACTCAGGATGTGATGGAGGAAGCAACGGTAGGATTCTCTAAACACTCTCAAATCACTCTTTGCTGATTCTAGCATCTGTTGTATTTATTCCTTTGACAAGATAGTAAAGGCTTTGAAAATATAAAGGTTTTATATCCTCTCGCGAGGTTGAAAGGGCTTTGTTTCCTGACTGTCTTAAGGGGAGGAGAACGCAAATCAAAAGGGCAAAAATTACTCTGGAATGAAACAGGAAATAAAGAGCAAAATAACCCCTGTCCCTGAGGGGTATTGCTGCAAACAGTTGCTTCTAGTCGCTCTTTTTCCAAATGTTCTTTATAGTTACATCAAATTAGATCTCTGACTGTCTACAAAGACAAGGGAGCAAGAAATACATATTTGTTATATCCATGTGTTTGTCCTAATTGACCTAGAAGGATGGGTATTAATTTGAGAAGATCTGTCAAAACCAAGGGAATTATGTCAATGTGAAGGCCATGTAGGAGAAAGTCTAATTATTTTTGCAATTTTTTCTGTATATGCAGGGTTTCATCCCAGTCTCAGATGCAAGAATTTATCTCTGCCTACTCTAGGCAGAGGCAGGGAACCTCTGACTAGAGTTTTACCCTCAGTGAAAGCCATGACAGCCTGGCTGTTACTGTGTGGTGCTGCTTTGCTTCCCGGACAAGAAAGCAGTGGGCTGATGCCTCCTGTCAGCTCCTACATTTATACAAAATATTCCTGTCTGCCCAAAGTACTGAGGTCCATTCACAACAAATCTCAAATTCATTGTGTCTACAGCTGAGGCAATCATAAAACATGATGAATGTTTCTTCAATAGTGTGCATTTTTCTGTTCCATAACTGGGTGATTTCCCCCCTTTGGACTATAGCCTCTGCCAAATTTAAATCTGAAACACTATAAAAGCAACAGATCTGCCTTCCAGATGTTACTTGGAATTACTTTACAATTACACTGTCAAATACAGTACTATCCACTGATTAACTGAAAATCCATCAACAAAAACATATCAAAAGCCTGGTTTTGTCTTTCATTGGGCAGAAACATATTTTTCAATAATGTTTCTCTTCATTAACGTGGGTAACAAACAACTGCCTTCTCCCCAGCTCATTGTAAAGAAGCACTGCCCGCGCTCGAGCTCTGTGCTTGGGAAGGTTTGCCATCTCAGCTACGCCTCACTGTGCCACAAACAGTGCTCCTCATCTGACTCCTGCTCCGAGTGTCTCCAGGTAATCACACTGTTATTTATCATTTAAAAGCAAAATTAAGCCTTGAGCTCTTTCTTCATTATTCAGAAAGCTGTATTTCACTTCACTACAGCGTTTCCTTTGGGGAAAGGAACCCCAGTTGGTTAAATACAGCATTTTTATCTTTAGATTAGCACACAAAAGAGAGTGAGAAGAAGAAGCAAACAATTCATAACACCTTCTATCTGAGTATCTCTGAGTGCTTTATTGCCAATTATTAATGAAGTCCCATGACATTGCTCAAAAATACTTTAAATGTAGGTATTATGCATATTTATAAATTAACTAAGTGACACAATAGCCCAGGTTTTTGTCAGAATTAATGTATCCCAGCCAGAAACAGAGCCCAGTCATCAACACAGGCTATGAGGTTGTTACAACAGTAATATCTTCCCTGTTCTACACTGCTTTTAATCAGCAGGCCTGAAAACAATTTGAATAGTCCCTAAATAGCATTTCCCAGTTCTAAAAATGCATGTCATGGTTTACGGAGGCCAACCACTCAGCCAGTAACAGGAAGGGAAAGAGAAATGTGTGTTCAGTCTTTGGCACCCGTCAATCCACCATCCCCAGTGAGAGCAGGGTGTTCCAGAAACACTGTGTGCCTGACATGATTTTTTTCCTGTAGTACATAGGCATGGGCAACATTCCTACATATGTCGCCTGTGTTACAGCTGCCACCGATGCTCTTGAGCTAATTAAATCTGAGAAGCCCTATGTCAGAGAATGAAAATTCTTTCCCAAAGCAAGTGATTGTATAGGCTTATTCAATGCATTTCAAATGTCCCTTCATTTGATTAGCAATATCAAGTAGACTGTTTCTGCACCATCAAGGGATCTCAAAGGTGTTATTTTAAAGTACAGAATCTGTATTGAAATTATTCTCTAACATCTCAGTTTCTTTTTTTAGAGCCATTTGTTATCATTTTAAACTGTTATCTATCAGGATTTAGTTCTTTTCTCTTATTCAGCCTTCAGACAACTACTTCTAATCTTGCCACGCTAATGGAAGTGTTACCCAGTTGCTTACAATGAAGGCTGTAAAATGACCTGATTTTTTTGCAATGATCTCATTTTCCATCTATTAATCCACACTGAAAAGAGGCTGTCATAGCTGGTTAAGGGCACCACCACTAAGTTCCACTTCAGGGAACTTTTTTGAGGGTCTGAAGGTTTAACTGTATCTGTGGTTTTGCACCTTTCTTCAACCATGAGACAGAGATGCTCAAGCAGCATTATTTCAGGGCTCCCAACTTACCCTGAAAGGCAGTGGGAACTAGGTCCTAGCCATTTTTTTCCCTTTAAAAATCTTGCTTGATAACTTTAAGGTAGAGTGATGAAGAAGCTGTTCATTGCAGCTGTCTTGGCTATACTTGTTCTATGAATAAAATGTTCAATTCATGAGGGAAAAAAGAGAATTTGAAAATATTTAAAGTAGATGAATTGAATAAACTGAAATTATGGAAGTCTAACCCCTGAATAGGCTGGTGGATGGAACATAGATAAGAGCTGGAATTGAACTCAACAGATTTGTTTTCATTTTTCAGCTTCTTCATGGCTTTGCAGGAGAGGCGTTGAGCAAGTCTAGCACAGAAGAAATTTCCCTGGCTTTGAAAGCCCTTGGGAATGTAGGACATCCAGCCAGCATCAAGCACATCAAGAAGTTTTTGCCAGGATATGCATCTGGTGCCTCGGATTTGCCACTCAGGATCCATGCGACTGCTGTGATGGCCTTGAAAAACATAGGCCTAAAAGACCCCAAAATGGTAAGAAAACAAAGCTTCCTCCTTTGCCCTTGTGACTTGCACTCACAAGGCTGCTAAGAATGGATGATGGAGGAAAAACAGATCTTTTTTTCAAATATCGTATTATTTTTCAAAAAATATACTTAGCCATTCCTTGTTTGGCATGTCTTATTTCTTTTGACATTAACCTCCAGTATTTCAGGCTGCAACAAAAAAATCCCATTAAAAGGGTACATTCATTGTTGTTGAAGACAAATCAGCATTTCCATTGCGAACATTTCATTTCCAAGGACATTAGACAGAAAACTAAATTATTGATCCAAATGTGTTTAGTACTACTTCACCTTCGGTATGTGAGAGAACCACAAAACAAGGTTTTCAGAGAATTGACATTTAGTACTGAGGGTCACATCTAATCGTAATTCAAGACCAGATTTTATTGTAAATAGACACCAAGGGTTTGCATCCTAATTACAAATTTACAGACATTGTGCGGGTTTAAGTCATAAACAGAGCATTTACTAAATGTGACTTTTGTCCCTCACTGAGATAATTATTAGATCCCACATACAATGGCTACACCAGCATACTCTCATCTACCACAGACATTGCTTTACAATCATTTTCACTTTAAAGCAAACTGCTTTTAAAAGGAAACGTTTTCAAGGTTTTCAAGATTTTTTTCCTGATGTTGAAATTTTTTGTTTTATATAAGTAAAATCTTAATATAAAAAGTAAAATAAAAGCTTTCATTAACTATTCACCTACTAATCAGTATCAGTGTTTCCATTACACTCATTTTTTGCATGTGACTCCCAGTTGGAGTGCACATATTGATCCACAGACAATAGTGTGCCAGGGTATGCTTTTAACCAAAAGAATAAAGAAACAATTTAGTAGAGTGCAGGAGCTGGATGGGGAAATGCAGGGGAGGGAGGGGAGAGAATTGCAAGGGTAGGAGTTAGGGTATTTGCTGGGGAAGAAAAAAAAAAACAATTTGATGTTTGAGAACAACACTGCATGTCTGATTGCTCTTTGGCCTGGCTTTCCACAAGTGCCCCAGACCACTCAGTTTCATTTCTGTGCATTTTCTTTGGAGAAAATTGATCTGGAGCAAGTTAATGATTGTCACCACTTTTTTCATTGTTCAAAAAATAGTTTCATGCCTGGTTTACAGCTAGGTACACACCTGTATTTGGATTAAACATACTTCATTCATGGCCTTTTTTACTATTTAATTTGAAAAGCCTCATTTAGGAAGTGGCCTACTTTGTCGCCTCTTCTACATTGGTATTTGATAATCAACATATTCAAATTAATAAAACCAATCAGGGTTTTTCCAAAGTTTGCTGAAGTTTTCTGGATCATTCTTCGTTACAGCTCATGGATGTGCACTCTCCCTGGCAGGATAGGGCTGTGCAGAGGGTTTGCCAGAACAGTGGCACATCATCCACATCCATTTTAAAGTTAGGACCAAAGGCCTCGGTGCTCCCCATGGAAACTGCAAATGTTCCAGTTCAAAATTAGTCTTGGTAGTGAATATTGCTGAGGTCAAACACATCAACCACAAGTAGTGCTGAGGAAATTACATTTATTGCTTTAAATTTTGGTTTAAGCTGCCTATATGGCATAGAGATTTCTGGAAATAAATTAGGTTTTGTTTGTCTCATTTTAATTCTATTATTTAGCAGAAGGTGCCCCAGAAGATCAAATTATTAGAAATAAGTTACACCTTTATGAGCAGGGATAAGTGATCACTGAAATCACTTCTCAGGTATGTAATGGATTCATGAAATCTTTTACCTAGAGTTGGATAGCTCAAAAAGGTGTAAAAGACTTGATGTAGAAGTTATCCAGTGAAGTTCCTCAGCTTTGATTGTGTAGGAAGTCAGACTACATTACCATAATGTCCCTTCCAGCCCTCAGACTATGAAACCAGGAATAGTGTTGCCATAGTAATTAAATAATCCGAATTTTTACTGTGCTGGTGATGAACAGATCATTCACTGGTGTTGGGTGGTTATTAGCAAAATGTTCAAACATACAGTAAAACTGAATATATCTATTATTTTCAGGTCCAGGCTATTACCCTTGAGATCTTCCTGAATCACAAAATTCATCCTCGAATCCGAATGTTATCTGCAGTGGTTTTGCTTGAAACCAAGCCAGGTCTTCCAATAGTGATGACATTAGCTGATGCTGTGCTGAAGGAACCTAGCATGCAAGTGGCAAGTTTCATCTACTCTCACCTGAGGGCCCTGGGTAGAAGCACAGCTCCAGATCTTCAAGTGGTGTAAGGAAAATTCCTTTCCTAGAAGAAACACTTGTTGAAAACTAATTGAAATGTTCATGTGCTCACCAAACTTTTTCAGGGCTTCTGCCTGCAGAATGGCTATCAGAGCACTAAGTCCCAAATTTGACAGATCTGGATATCAGTTCAGCAAGGTTTTCCGCTTCAGTATCTTTAAAGGTAAGATCCAGAAGATTTTGTAGAGAAATATATACTGGTGAGTGTGTGAAAAAAAAATTGTACAGTATGAGAGCCCAATTCTCCTATCCAGCTGTTAGGCTGCATGCTGTTCCTTCATGTTTTCCCATCTTCAGTGAAAAAAACTACAATTTACAATCTCAGGCTCTCCATTTGAAGAGTGTTTAGGTCCCTGTGCGTTGTACACCGCCAGCATGAAATTACCAGAGGGCTTGTGGGGCTCTAACCCTCCGTTTTCATTAGTCAGGGAGGCACATGCTCCTGTATCAAATCACGTAGTCTCAGTGGTGCTTAACAATTTCATACTATTGTTCAGCACCAAACAAACAGAAGGCACCTAAATTACTGCTGAAGTGGATTAATTTCTGCCGGTGTTGAACACCTACAACTCCTGCTGCATTCAAATGTGATGCTAAATACTCTTCACCCCAAAAATTGTGCCCAGTGAAAAAGACAACTCTGAAAACATTCAGATGTGATGATTCATTGCACCCACGAGCAGCTACGTCAGGCTTATTGTCTAAAGATTTTTCTTGCATCTTCCTACCAAGATTCTTTACTAGAATGAGCAGATCCATGCGTGATATCTGGAGACTGGCCAGTTGCATCAGAGGGAGTTGCACATAAAAATGTAGTGAAAGCAGGGAAGGACCAGATTAGAAGACAGATTCTTGCTGGGCCACATTGTAGCTTTTGCTATTTTCCATGTATGTTATTTTTCTCAGTAGATTTTTTAAGCAACTGCCTTATGTAAATGACCATGACAGCCTCAGTGATTTGGCATATGTAGCTGGCAGACGAGGGAGATTATATCTCCAAACACAGTTTCCTTACACATGCTGTTTATCTATCAGGACTTGGATGTTTTTAGCACTTCTGTTATTCACTGGTACGTGTTAAGATTCTTTTCAAAGTAATCAATATTAAGAGACTAAAACATCTGAAATCCACAGGGCTTGAGTGTACAAGTACTTCTGCCTCCTTTTCAGAGACAGGAGTGTGGTTGGAAGAACTTTTGTAAATCTTATCATTGTCCTGGCCCAGTTTCATGGGTTTCAGTTGACCATTTAATGTGCTCTATAGTAGAAATAAATATAATACATACTGGAAGAATTACAATAAAGTACTATACACATGCTTGCTGCCTCAGTGATGGAGACAGCAAGTGCCCAAAGAAATACAGTCACTAATATGGACCGTGTGAACTTTTGTACTACTTACAATGCATTCAGGGATAGGTACATTTTCCATTAATATGAAGATGTGTGTTTCTTGGTTTAGGTACTCATTTTGTCTTCTTATTTTTGCTTTTAAAATTAAGCCATCTAAATTTTCACACAGTGAGAAAGAAGGGTGCAATATGCATGAGGGTTGCTGGCGGGGGGCTGTGTGAAACAGAATACTTTATTCTGTCTGTAGCCTGGAAATGCAGCACATCAGGGAATTGCTGTTACTTCCTGGTGAAGACCATTGTCAGAAATTTGGCTACCACACATAGGTAGGTCCTCATCCTGAAGAACGAAAAACAAGATCTTTCTTTCACACATGCTAAACTTAGATTTGGGTAACTCAGCTAAATTAAGTCAACCTTCTACTACACTGGTATGGGAAGAGGACCCATCCTCCAGCTTTCTGATTTGATTTGTCTCCACTAGCCACAGGTAAAATGTGTTTCAGTGAGTCCATTCTGGAGGAGTTACCATAGTGACGGCTGGAATGCAGTACCTATTTCCTTGATAAAAACAAAAATCTGCCCTCAGCATCACAGATCTTTTTGGTGCTAGATGCTGAATTTTTAAAGGGAGGCAATAATGTCAGCTGAATCTACCTCTAATCTGGAACTTGTCACACACGGCCACCACAAATAGTGCTTCGTGCTCTACACATTGCTACTGAAATCAAAGGGGTGACCCAGGTTCTGCTCAGTGTGAGGACTGAGAGAATCTGACTCTCAATATGCACAGATTCATATAATTAAACATGGACTAATGCTTCTATTTACCAAAGACTGCTTTCTTTGCTCGCTAAATTTTCTTTCCCTCATCTATGGAGCAAGACATTTAATCAGATATATGCAGGTGTCATCAAACTCTCACAGTGAAGCAGCAAATATATCCTTAGAGCATTAGCACTATGTAATGCTTGAGGTATGGAAAATGTTCCTGCTCTCTTCAAGTCAATGAATTCTATACAATCATTTAATCATTTGTAAGCAGTACTTCTTAATCAGGAAGTACCATGGAGTTTTTAACTAACAGTTTTTGTGGTTAGAACATAAAAGATAGCTTTAATAAGTTTAGTAAAAGTATCGTGCCTCATTTTTAGTGTCCTGTTCACAAAACACCTATAATTGCTCTGGCTAAGCTCATTCAGAGAAAAACTAGTCTTCACGTTGCCAAGTTTCCTGTCAACTCACTAGTAATGTCCCAGTGTGGCATCATTTTGCTTTTTTATTTTTTATAGGATCACCATTACTGTCTACTGAATGTTCTCCACTTATTCCTCTGACCAAAGTGGGGTGGCATAAATACCTGTGTCTTGATTGCATGAGTTGTTTCTGAACCTCACATGTTGTAGGTAAATAGTGTCCAGCATTTTAGATAGACCAGTAGATTCCTACAGCAAAACAGTGAAGGCAATGTAATAAAATTATGGTTCATACATACTTCCCTGTCCTCCAAATGGTGTAGGAGCAGGAGAGGAGGGCTGGAAGGAAGCATAGCAAGGGTGCCTACATTTCCTGTCAGCCTTGCTCCTCTTGAAACCTAAGGAACCTTAGAAGAGCTGTGGGATTACTTTAACTCATAAAACAGGACAGGATGTAACTGTGCCAAGACCAGGAAGGATTCCTGACTGTGCTCTGCACTGATTATCTGTACCTAAGAACATTATAGATGATAAATCTATGTAGAGAAATAAAGAGAAACAAATTGTTTGCTCAACATTCACTCAATAGTTAACAATAATTTAACAATTGTTGCATTTCGTGTAAGGGTTACAGCATTTGGAACTAGATGTATTAAATTGCCTCTGAGTCATTTGAGAGACAAATCTATAGCTCACCATCTGTCCTTATAGGACATCTGTATCACTTTCCCTAAACTATTAGCAAAGGATGGCAAATCTGTTTTCATTTCTCATCTCCTTTGTCAAGGTGCCCTAAATGATGTCTCATAGAAGCATTTCATAAGCTGATTTTACAGAGTGTGACCGGATGTAAATGACATGGACAGGCACATTTTCTGTACTTGGATAAGCTCAGGAGGTGGGCCCATAGGAATCTCAGGAGGTTGAACAAGACCAAGTGCAAGATGCTGCACGTGGGTCAGGGCAACCCTCCACATCAATCCAGGCTGGGGATGAACAGACCAAAAGAGCCTTGCCAAGAAGGACTCAGGGTGCTGGAGAGGGAGAGCCTGGACATGAGCCAGCCATGTGCACTTGCAGCCCAGAAAGCCAGTCATGTCCTGGGTTGCAGCAAAAGAGGCCTGACCAGCAGGACGAGGGAGGGGATTCTGCGCTTCTCCTCTGCTCTTGTGAGACCCCACCTGCAGTGCTGCGTCCAGCTCTGGGGCCCCCAGCACAGCAAGGACATGAACCTGTTGGAGCAAGTCTTAAGGAGGACCAGCAAGAGGATCAGATGGATTGAACACCTCTCCTATGAGAAAGGCTAGGAGAATTGGGATTGTTCAGCTTGGAGAAGAGGCAGCTTTGGGGTGACCTAGCTGTGGCCTTCCAGCACCTGAAGGGAAGCATGCAAGAGACCTGGAGAGGGGCTTTACACAGAGGCATGGAGTGACAGGATAAGGGGGAATGGATTCAAAATCAAAGGGAGTAGGTTTATATTAGATATTAGGAAAAAATTCTTTACTCTGAGGGTGATGAGACACTGGAAGAGGTTGCCCAGAGAAGTTGTGGACACCCCAGTTCTGGAAGTGTTCAACACCAGGTTGGATGCAGCTTTGAGCAAATTGGTTTACTGGAGGGAGCCCATGCCCATGGCAGGGGTTTGGAAGTAGGTGATCCTTGGGGTCCCTTTCAACCCAAACCATAATAAGATTCTATGATATAGTAGAAGCAACTGGAAAATGGCATAACCACCATACAATGATCAGTGAGATTGTAGCTTTGCCCGTTATTAGTTAAAAAATGCAGAATATTCTGTTTATAACTGTTAGATAACATCAGTTTTATAGCTGCATTTTCTGGCCTTGTTCGTATGATGCTGATTATTAAATTAGTAAACAGATACAATCTGCACACTCTGACCTAAAAACTGACTGTGCTGTGTCTTACTGCCCGTTTCTCTGCAGAGTTCCTTATGAGTGGGCTGGCAGCTAAATATTTGGTATTGAATAATGCGGGTACTTTAATTCCAACTGTGGCAATATCTCAGCTGCGGACACATTTCCTTGGAAGAGTGACTGATCCTTTGGAGGTAATTGGGTCTACCCACAGCTTGCCCTCTAATCTCTTCTTACAACCGTCATCCAACTGGTATTTGCACTTTACTACTTCCCACAGGTGGGAATAACAGTTGAAGGACTGCAGGAGATGTTCACTAAAGGTTACTCGCCTGACAGGGACTGGGAGACAGACTATGACTTCAAGAAAATCCTGAAAACGGTAAATTCTGGGGGAAAAGAAAATCTCTGATACTGCTTTCTCAAATGCTATGAAGAATCAGGCTTTTTTCATCTTCTCACACAGCTCTCTGACTGGAAGGCATTCTCCAGTGACAAACCTTTTGCATCAGGCTACTTGAAGATGTTTGGCCAAGAGTTGTTTTTTGGTGGATTTGATAAAAATGCCATCCAAAATGCACTGCAGGTACCATTTTTAAAGCACTGCTACCCAAGCATCAAAAGCTCTAAAATACTGTTACTTTCATACATTTTCTCCTTTGTTAAATTCATGGTTGAGTTTTTTGTCTCTAGTATTAATCAAGGCAAATAAGGTCAAGCTTTGATCAGGATTATTTATAATCATTGCTGGCAGAATTTCCCCTGAGGCACAGTTAATGACACGGATCATGATATTCAAGTTCTGCTTATTTAGACATGTTGAACTCTGTAATTGCAGGCATGGTATGGATCTGATGAAAAAATCCCTTCACTAAGGAGAATAATCAGTAGCCTCCAAAGTGGTGTAGGGAGGCAGTGGACCAAAGCTCTCCTGTCCTCTGAGATCCGTCGCATTGTGCCCACCTGCACCGGCTTCCCAACAGAGACCAGCTTCTATTACTCTTCTGTGACAAAAGTGGCAGGAAATGGTAAAATGTCTCATTGCTTGAGCAATACAAATGTGCTTTCTAGGACTGGAGGGCATTTTTAACCCTTTCTTTGCTTTCTTTGTAATAGTTCAGGCACAGATTACACCTTCTCCAAAGTCTGATTTCAGATTGACTGAGTTACTAAATGCCAACATTAGGCTGAGATCCAAAATGAGTCTAAGGTAAGTTTTTAGTATAAGATAAAAGAATAATATTTTCAAGTGACAGAGGCCCGTAAAAATTCAACAGCTGTTTGCTGTGTGAACGTAATTATACCCTCATTCTACCTTTTCAGCATGGCCAAGGAGATGACCTTTGTAATGGGAATCAACACACACACAGTCCAGGCAGGGCTGGAAGCACACACCAAAATGAATGCTCATGTACCTTTGAATGCTGTTGCCACTATCCAGATGAGGGAAAAAAATATCAAAATTGAAATTCCACCATGTAAAGATGAGACCAACATAATTAGCATAAGGTAAGACATAGCACTTAGTGTCTTTCTGTGTAGCAAAGCAGAGTCTTCTAAATAAACTGAAATACATTTAGGAATCTTGTCTTTGACTTACAGCTTGGATAGGTGGTGGTGATTAGTACAGTTTATGTTTATTTTAAATGAAGTGACATGCACTAAAGCTTTGCTTGAAAATGTGTGTTACTTTCTGCGGTCTTCACCTGAAAATCTTCCTTTGAGCTATATCTCAGTTGTTGAGATCCATAAACTATCTGAAACACAAATGATGTAAAATTTCTATCTTGATACAAATACTTGAACTAGAAACACTAGGTAAGATATAAGCCAGCTGAATCCTATCAGTTAGAACAGTTAACCCATCTATATTTGCATTTGATGCCTTGAAGCATAGAGGGTTTGGTGTTTCTTATGTTTTTACCTTGTTCCCCTGTGGCTGCCATTTGGTTTTCTTACCTGTTAGGTCTCCTTGATTTATTATCAGTGCATGCAATTACATTACACTCTGGAAAACTGTTGTAGCCAGATGCCAAACAAATGAAAACAGATGGAAATACAAGTGCAAAGAGCGGGAGGAAACAGAAAGTCCAAGGAATCAAAGCAGTAGACCAAACTTAGAAAACCTTTACGCACACACACACACACACACACACACACACACACACACGAAAAAAACCTGAGAAAGAGAAGCTGAAAATTCATCACAAAGGAAAAAGCTTCACTGACAATAGAAATCGGCGATTATACAAACCACTGAAATGTTAACAAGTTTCTGCTCTAGGAATACAGCTGTAACAAAAGAGCTCAGTTGCTTGATCCAGCTGCAATTAGCTTTCATGGCTGCTGGCCCAGAGACGCCCTGCAGGTCTCCTCCATTTAGCCACCAGTTAGGCTAATCATTATTTTCCCTTGCCCTTCAATAGTCACAGACCATTTGACGTGCATTTGACATCTCATCCTCCTCTCTAAGACAATTCCTCCCCTCCATCAAGTGTGATGGTAATAAGGTCCTCTCCATGCAGAGTAGGGAGGGTCTCAGCATTTCAGAGATGAAAAGTTAGCTGCATGGGTTTTTTGGTTCAGTTTCTTATGGAGGCCAGGACAGTCTGCTCCTAAGGTCGTCAGGGACAGCAGGCACCAACTCTGACTAGTTCTCACTGTTAGAGAGGGTGAAGCAGATATTAATGAACTCAATAAAGACACTGAACTGAAATGAGAATATTGAATACTGATAGGGAGATTAGAGCCTCAGGCAGAGCTAGAAATATTAGCAGAAGGATCCTCCCTGCAAACAAATAAAAAATATTTTCCTCCTTTGACTTAAGGGGAGATCAAATGAGACACAAAAAAGGGTTAAATGCATTGCCATAAAGCAGAAAGCAAGTCAGTATCAGAAACAAGCTATTACAGCAGAAAAGCCCATGAGTTCCAGCACAAGCCCTGCTCTAGACCCTGCAGCATTACCATTTATAAAGTGAAGTAGTCACTTGGAAATAGCTCCATAATGCCAAGTATATGAGAAAGCTAATACTCACTAGATGACTTCTAGCACCATCAATTTCTCTCCAAAAAGCATTCCCATTCACTGTTACAAAACAAATGGCCAGTGGAAGCCACACAGAGCAATGAAACAGCAATGAGTGCAAGTGAAGGCAAAGCAATAACTAGAGAATGTAACATCGAAGCACATCACTGAGGAGGTCAGAGACCAAGCAAAGTAAAATCTTAAAGGTGTGAAGAGAAACAAGCAGGCATGGTAGAGGGAAAGGAGGTATATCTAGAGAGAGAGAGAGGGATGTGCTATATAGACTGAGCTAAAAATTTTAGTGTAACATAGTATTTTTCTTCCTTTTGCATAGATCTAACAAATAATAAAGATCCAATTGAAGTCAATATTTTAGAGATACTGTGACGCTTTCCCTTGTTAGCTTTAAATTCACCGTTTAAAGAAATAGTTTTAGAAAGCTATTGTGTTTCATGTGTTTGTGAGCTCTGTTCACAATATTTTAGTATTTGGCACTGTCTTGATGGTCAGCGGGTTACCTTCTACAGTCCCATGTCATTAAAGCTAGGTAGGATGTGATATTATTTTCCCCATCATCTCTCACATTCAGACACAGGAAGCAAACAGTTTTCAATAGCATTAAGTTCATTTATATCCTACACACCATACAGGTTATAACCTGTCACAGCAGTGAGATTTATATAGATTTTCGAGAGCCAAAGAGAAATTCGGCTAAGTAATCACAGACTCAAAAGGGGAAAAAAAGAAAACTTTGGTTGATAGAGAGATTGCATTCCCAAGACAAATCAGCACATTATGGGCTCAACTCTCTCTATAGCAAAAATCAGAGCAAAGTAATTAATCGTACTATGGAGAGAATATATAGCATGTGTTTCAATTCAATCCTATCAAAGTTAAATTTAATTAAAAATAATGGTTATTTTTAAGGGTCTTTTAACATAATTATTTAGTATATTACAGATGGCTACTTCAACATACTTTTAAACAAAATTTACAAAAAGTAAAAATCAAATTAATTTCAGGGGAAATTAGAGCTTTGTGATTAAAGTATAAATACAGAGAGCTGCCAGAGAATGCACTTTGCTAATATACCACATATTCATAATGACAGGCTACTGAAGTATATGCATAATCTTGAATAGAGCTTGTATCATAAGGTTTTTTGCTTGTTTTAACTGTAGGATAACCAGAAATTGCTTTACATAGGCATCTTATTTATAAGATGAAACGGGAAATTAGAAAACTCTTTGTCCAACTTGTCTACACCATGTGTAGCAGAAAATGCAGAAGAGGCAGTGTACATTGTGATCTTGTGAGGCAGCACGGTGTGTTTGGGGGGCAGAAAAGGGAAACACCTGGGCCTCCAAGTCTCTGTTTTTATAACACCTTTGCACCAAAGTTGGAAGGAAGATGCATAGGAAAGGCAGAAGGTTTTGTTTCACCACAGCAGAAGGAGAGCTAAAGATCTGGCTGGCTGATTGTCTCTTGCTTCTCACTTATTTAGATGTGATGTCATGCTGTGTTTTAAAACCTAGGAAAATAGTTTTTTGTTGATTGTTTTTAGTTTTAAACAGACATTTGAGCTCTTCTGTCCCCATGTTAGGGATGCCTGTAAGGCCACACTCTCTGAAACATCAGTGGGTCCAACATAGCTGAGTTGCTTGTCCCTTACTCCTGCAGTGAGTTTGGCTTATATTATAGCACAGCTTCTTCTCTCATCCAAAAAATGCACTAATACATATTGGAAAATCTTCTTTTTATTTTTTTCTCCCTTGTGTGGGATCAGAGAGAACAGATTCTTTCATACCATAGCTTTAGGCCTTCTTTGTGACTGTTTTTTCTTGTTAAAGCACCAGAGCTGGCTCTTGTAGCCTATTTTTACTGTGCCGTGTGATTCTGCAGACATTGACACGTGTCACCTGTGATGCAGCTACATTTGTCGGCTCTCTGTGCTCAACAGGGAGGAATCGATCCTCTGCTTTCATTAGGTGGCAGGAGTAGACTATTGGCATAAAAATACTAAAAAAAATTGGAAAAGAACCCCCAGGGCTTTCTGCTTGGAGATCCAGCCCGCAGTTCAGTGGTCATTTGAATTATTGAATGGGATTAAAATAAAACCATTTCCCTTTTTGTCTCTTTACCCAGATGAGCCATCTGAAATGCAAGTTGATTTGTATTTTCTTTTATCCCTCAGCTTGTTAGGGAGAATATTTTATTTCAGATTCCATTCTTCAAGGTTCTCCTATCACCCAGCGTGGAGCGTTGCTGTCATGTCCTTATCTAAAAAAAGAGAGAGATGGAAAAGAAAACAAAGCCCACAGGTGACACACGTTTTATTGAGGTGTTCCACATGAAGAGCAATTGTGTGCTTTACACTGCACACAGCACGGTAGGAGCCTTCAAGAGGAAGAGAGGGCTATCAAATGAATACAAATTCATCTTTCAAATAGGTTGGATTGGAATTGCTCAGGCTAGTACAGTGCGGACTGTATTAAAATAGAGACCATTTTGAGACCATCTTTCCATTCACTGTCACAGCGGCCACCTCCATTGGCAGACCACAAAAGCCCCAGGGCAAAGAGATCAGCCTCATCCTTGAGAAAGAGCACATGGGGAATTTTGAGATGGATGTTAACTGATAAACGGCTAATAAGGTAGAGCTAGCGCAGTGTTAATAGCTGAGTGAAATAGGCTTTCATCTCTCAAAAGCGCTCAGCATTCGAGATGTTTCTCTGTCCCAAAAAAAAACTTGTGGTTCATGGCACTGTAACAAGTTCCGTGAAAAATGTGGGGTATGAAGCCAGGGGTTCAGGATATTTTGCCGTGAGAGCCTCAGTCTCATGCTGCACCTTTTATCACTTATCCTGGATCCTGACTAATACACTTGGGGTTCACAACACTGGAAACAATGTACTGAATGCATTTACATAAATAGGCGCTTAACCTTCCTGCACAACTCACCGTCGCATCTGGCCAAGCCATGAGTACCTGTGAATGTAAATCAAGCTGGAGACACTGCATGATTTCATGCTCCTTTCTTCAATAAAAATTGCACAGGAAACAGCTTTCAGTAGCCACCAGTCCCCAGATTGTTCTTTGAAGCTATGGTAGTATTTTTCCAAATATAATGTCAAATTAGAACTAATGGTAGTGCAGTGAACACACAGAAGATGAGTTTAAAATTTTAAAAGTCCAGGAGATCAAAATAGGAGCCTCAAAAACTTAATAATGTAATCCATAGCCAGGCTTCTAAGTGTGCTGTTTTTCATGGAATTAGGGTATGAAGATCCAACTAACTGCAATGTTTTTAACTTATACACGTGATTCTAAAAGCCTAACTGAGCTATCTGCCCCTGAGATTGGTCTGTGTCTTTATTTACTCTTAGCAGTCCTTGAAACCACAGCTAACAGGAAGGATGCTGTAAATATCTGTAAAGCAATTTGTGAGGTATGATACTTTGTGCTGAGTGCAGGCTACAAGGCATTATTCAGGTCTTTTCCTCAGCAGTGCTTTTCCAACACGTTTCCTCTAATGTTTGTTCTGCAGGTCTAAGACATTTGCTGTTACACGAAATATTGGGGATTTGACTGCTAGTAAGATGACTCCAGTTCTTTTACCTGAAGCAGTGCCCGACATAACGAAGGCGTCTTTCAATTCAGATTCTGCATCAGGCGAGACTGATAACATCAGGGTAACTGATGTAGTGTCTGACTATTCTTTTTTGGGCTTTTAAACAGGAGGGAACCATTTCTTTTCTTTCTAGGAAAGGGTACAATTCATCTCTGACCAATGCTGCTTCACTCAAAATACGTCAAGTTCAATCTAATAACATGAATAGCCCTATAGTAACATTATTTTAAAATCTGGAGTGTAATACATCAGAGTTGCAGCACTTTTTCTAGAGCAAAAGCATTTTCTTTGGTAATTAATTTTGCACTGCCATCTACAGGCCCATGATCTTTAAAAGACTTTGCAACCACTGTGCAAGCATCACATTCCTGGGGCAGTCACAAATGTTCCACAAGATGCTCCACTGCTCAACTTGTAGAGCCGAATTTAATGCTTATAAGTATCCTGACTCAAGGACAGATTGCAGTTTGTGTCACAACTTCCTGAGCCAGGTTTCCATAAAAGCCAGGACAGGCTTTCTAAGATGGGTGGTGTTGTGAAGGCATCGCTGTGACTATTCGTTCAGTGAAAGACTGACAGAAGCGAGGAATACACTGTCTTGTTCTGGTGTCATCCTGCAACTCTGAAGGGTTTTCAGATAAAATAAGAGATGAACAGAGGACAAGAACAGCACTTTCCTATGGAGAAGTCAATAGACAAACGTGCTATCAGTGATAGCAGTTTCCAATATCCTGGAACAAGCTTTCTCCTGCTTTGTGTCTCTGTGCTGCCCTTCCTGAAAACTCAGCACTCCGTAGTTACTCTTAAATGAACAGCAACTGAAAAATGGCTCTGAGTGGAGCATTTCCCAGTATCACTAGAAATTCCAGGGGTTTTGGTAGGGTTCATGCAAAGCTGGAATCTTGTGAGACGTGATAAACTGCATAAAAAAATTAATTGCAAACCTGAATTACATGTGAAACGAAAGCTTATGATTATGTGTCTTTAGGTATTTGCTTCATTGCTTCAGGAAATCATAGTTTTCATTTCATGGATTTGATTCCAATTTTAATTAATTTTAATTTGTTCTTCTGCAAGCATTGCTTAGTACATGTAAATTACATCATTTTTAGTGGAAAGTTTTAATATATGATATGTTTTGACCGTTTAATTGATGTAGTATCACATTCATGTCAGACCTCATCTGAGTCAGAATTTTTGTGGACGTAGTTGAAAGTTCTGTTGTCTGACACATTAAAAGTCAAAAGAAAGAACACCAGTCAGTCTAAAGCACACTCAGTTTTATCAAGAAACTGTTAACACTATCTAATATTCCAGGAAAACAAAATTAAATATTTAGAATTAATTTGTAATATAATTTTCCATTCTTATAGCCTGAAGCTCTTTTTACAGTAGGTAGTCTAATCGACCCATTCAGATGATAATTTTGTCCAATTTAAAACCAAATTGTCCTATGTCACAGCCTTGCTGTCTTGCATAAACTGGTTAATTCCCTCTGCAGAGTACATGTAACTATTACCAAAATATGATGCATAAGGTGCAGGTATTCCTCTCACTGTTGTCTGAGTTAACTTGACATGCGTGCTATCTGATAGGATGGACAGTCTGCAGCGGATGTGTCATCAGGAAATCTCTTTTCTTCTGGACACTCTTCTTCCCGAAAAGAGCCATTTGTTCAGTCCGTGTGCTTCAATGCAAGTACATATGGAGTTCAAGTGTGTATTGAGAAGAAAAGTGTACACGCAGCATTTATCAAAAACGTGCCTCTTTATTACCTAATTGGAGAGCATGCCCTGAAAATGAGCTTCAAGCCAGGTAAATACAACTGGGCACAAAAAAAGAAGATAGTGCATGGGTGGTAGAGGTGTGTGTATATACACAGATATAGATAGATAGATAGATAGATGTAGATGTATATATACATATCTATTTTTTGCCCCTTAAGTACCACTAAATCTACCATTGGAAGTACCAGGCCTGCCAGTATTGGCAACAGACTATGTTCACAGCAGGAATCCATTTCTCCCCCACTCGCCTGGGCAGCAATTTCCCAGCTTTCCCAGCAGTGTCACTCAGCATGGCCAGCGTCAAGCAGAGCTGATCTGTGCCTGCAGAGTGTGTCTGATGCATCCTGAATCATTGGATTTGGGATGCAAGCATGAAGCAATTGGACATGGGCAACAGATCTGATGCAGTGTCCTGTAGCTACATTCTAAAACCCAGACTCTAAAAGGGAATTATGGATTAACCCTGCCAGGATCTAGTCCTTAATGTCTTAATCCATGATCATAAGAAATAAAAGCACAGCAGGCCACTGAATCTGGGTCTCCTAAGTATCAAACTAATGGCCTAACCATTGGGCCATTCTTTAGAGTTCAAGAGTTGAGCCTCAATTCCTCTCTGACGTTTATTTCACTAACCCATGGTTTATCTCTTTAAGCAACCAATTCACTCGACTTAAATCTGCAAGATCATTCTGTTTATTGACTTGAAAAGAATCCAGTATCATGGTAATATTTTAAAATTTGGTTGCCAGTATGTGCTTTAGCTATTAGAGAAAATTTTTAACACAGTTGCTCAATACCAATAATAATCACTGAACACTTATGTTTGAGAAAAAATGGCTAAATTAATGATGGTAAAATTGGCTTATTGTCTCATTCAGTTGCTAATAGTAACAGTAATACTAATTGTCATGCAATTTCAGTTTACACAGAGGCACCTATTGAAAAAATACAAGTCACAATTCAAGCAGGAGACCAAGCTCCTACAAAAATGGTACGTCTAGTAACATTTGAAGATCCAGAGGCACAAGCATCTTCCAGAAAAGAAGCAATTAAAAAAGTGAAGAAAATCCTTGGTGACACTGACGATCAGGTACTGCTGCAGAATTCCACTTCTGGATTTGTGGGAGACATTACACAAAGTTTATTTATATTTCTTTTACTAAGTAGCTTCCTTTGTTTAGGTATTATTCCAAAATGGAAAATAAAGACAGAGTTTTGGGTACACAAGCCTTTCTGCAGGTCTTTTGTTTGTACTCATCTAATGTCTTTCTGCAAGTGAAAGACATTAGAAAGAGCGGGTTGGTTTTGTATGCTTTTCTGAAAATCTCTTGTAAGAGATAAAATAGCTGTTGTGTGGCCAAAAAGTAGTCTGTTATTTCCAGCTACTGCAACTGCAGCAAAATGCTCTGACACCAGCTACACAACCTGCCCTGAGACAGTGACAGCTACAACATTGTCATTACTGATACCAGTTACATGTGCTTGTGTGGTCAACAACTGCTGCGCATACTTCTCATCACAAAAGTGTTTGGGGCATTGTTCTGCTTATGTGTGGGTTTAACACATTGTTATGAAATTGTCTTTGAATGACTGTGATGTGTTGCAAGAGGGTTATCAAGCATACACCTTGCCTTCTAAGGCAGCAGAGATTCGGAGGTGTCTGCATCTGATTTTACTTATGCCGTTCTGCAGGAACACAGAAAAATAATTTCGTTTTTCCAATGTTACCCTTGACTAGGGCACAAGAAAATATAGGAGCTCGTCCAGTGCCAGCAGCGCTAGTGGAAGTGCCGAGAGTACAACGAGCAGCCCCTCCAGCAGCGACTCTGATGACAGAGCATCACAGGGAGGCACTCAGATAAAGCTGAAAACAGGGCAGTCCAAAGCCAAAGAAAAGAAGTTCTACCCCTTTGGGGATAGTGGCGGTAGCAGCAGTAGTGGTAGTAGCAGCAGTGGCAGCAGCAAAAGCAGTAGCAGTGGCAGTAGTAGTGATAGTAGTAGTAGTAGTAGTAGTAGTGGCAGTAGTAGTGGTAATAGTAGCAGCAAGAGTAGCAGTAGTAGCAGCAAGAGCAGCAGTAGTAGCAGCAAAAGCAGCAGTAGCAGCAAGAGTAGCAGCAGTAGCAGTAAGAGCAGCAGCAGTAGCAGTAAGAGCAGCAGCAGTGGTAGTAAGAGCAGTAGTAACAGCAGCAAAAGCAGTAGTAGTAAGAAGAGCAGCAGCAAGGACAGCAGCAGTAGGAGCAGCAGAAGCAGGAGTGACAGCAGCAAGGACAGCAGCAGTAGGAGCAGCAGAAGCAGGAGTGACAGCAGCCAGGGCAGCAGCAGTAGGAGCAGCAGCAAAGGCAGTACCAGAGGCAGTGCAGGTAGCAGCAGCAGCAGCAGCAGCAAAGCATCTGGTATAAAGCATAAGGCTAAGAAGCAGTCCAAGACCACATCGTTTCCACTTACCAGTGCTGCTGAAGGAGAGAGAAGTGTCCGTGAGCAGAAGCCTAAAACAAAGAGTAGCAGCAGGAGCACCAGCAGCAGCAGCGAAAGCTCTGGTGCTTCCCATCGTCACAGCAAATCTGACAGACGAGCTGAGACAAAACACGTCAAGTCCCAAGTGAACAGTGGCAGCGGTCACGACATCTCTACAGAATGGGTAAAATGTCTAATATTTTGACTTCTACTAGGAGGTGATCTTGACTGAGCTATAGGTAATAACTTTTTTTGGCATTTTGCAGGACATTCACCTTCCAAAAGTCTACAGTCTCCGCTTCAGGTCTGCTCACATCCATTGGGTAGGTGCCTAATTCAAGTGCACATTGCCATGGTAGCTGCAGTTGATGTGATCAAGCCTGTTGCTGAAGGGCGTTGTTTGGGCCATTTCCCTTGACCATTCCATAATGCCCAATAACAATATTGATGATGAACAAAAAAAGCAGATTTATTACTAAAATGCTGTAACACTACATTGTTTTGGTGTTGCAGCACTTGCAATCCTCAAATTTGGGTCAGGACACACAAATGTACAATGCAGCCAAAGCTAGGTTAACAAAGACCATGGGGAAATGATAAAACAGCGGGACCTTCCAATGGGAATAGTTATGTCCACAGTTCTTAGGCAACCATGGCAAAACCATTACATGGATTTTTTCAGAAACCAGGTTCAGTGTGCATTATAGCACAAGTTATTTTCAGCATATATTAGAAGGGTGATAATGGAGTGGCTTTTGTAGGTGTTACCTGTGCAGCTATTACATATCCTGCTTGTGAAAGAGGAAGATGATGATTTATAGTGTTTTTCATAAAATTGTAATCTCTTTTTTTTTTCTGGGTATGGACATATTTGACCACTTATTAAATGCCACTTTTCATTTTCCCTAGCATTAGACCTGAACAGTGATGTTGCCATCTGCAATCAGTGTCTATGCAGTCTGTCTTTCAGCAGAAATGTCGAGGTGGATCTGAGGCACATTCCAACCCAACATATTTCATGTCTATATATGAAAATAAAAATAACACTCTAGATATGTCTAAGTCTCTCACCTATAAAGGGAGGCTGACATCTCTGATTTTGATATTTACACTGTAAAACTAGAGGCCATCTCATAGATTTTTAACCTATTTTTATTTCATAGCATCCAGATCATAAAGGATCAAGCAGTTCATCATCATCTTCCTCCGAGTCAGGAAGCAGCCACAGAAACAGCAGCAGCAGCAGCAGCAGCAGTGGCAGCAGCAGCCACCATCATGGAGAAAATTCTGCCCACAACTCGAGGAGGAGCAACAGAGGCAGCATCCACCACCACAGCCATGGCTCCAGCCTGACACATGAGGTACAGCTCTGTGTGTGGTAGCCAAGAGCAGCCAGGCTTATCTGGCTGCTGAGCAGGAGCTGTAGATGTGCTGGCTCTAACCAGCTGAGGGCGTTAGGCTCAGGAGGGACAGTAAAACTCAAGTCTGTAAATTGAAAGTCGAAGTTCATTGAGATATTACCCCTCCCCCGCAAAATTTTTTTTTAAAATTCCCTTGTGTCCAGGCTTTTGTTTGCTGGTTTCTTTTCCTTCATTTCTGAAGGTGTTTGCAGTATGTGAAAGCCTGGATTTGAAAATTATAAAAGTCGAAGGGAATGTAGCTGTGAGGGAAAATAATTTTCTTTTTCCCATGGAAGCCCAGAATGCAAAATCAGTTGCTTTAGGTAAAAAGGAGGAGGAAATAAATAAGTCTGCCTAATTATTTTTAAATGTAGACTGGGGGTCATGAGTGCATGCAGAGTATAACTAAAATCAGACTTTCCATGGACATTACTGGTTCGTAAATGTGAAGGCCCATTAAGCACAGATCGTCTTTACTTTTATTATGCACTTAGTATTCTATAATTGTACTGCATAAAGGTATCTACATAATAATAGAAGAAATAGCTCTGCAAGTGCAGGCAATGTCTAGGGGAATTCTGGTACTAAGAAGGGTTTCAAAATATTTGGTTGGCTTGAAGAAACTGTAGTATAGTAAAATAAGTTGTGAATGTGTATACTGCTCTGAATGTCTCCAGCACACATTGTAGGCAGCTATTTGAAACATTAGAATAATGAACAAAATCTTACTATATGCATAAAGATAGCTTGGAAGAGTCTTGGATCCCTCATCAAAATAATCACATCTTTAAATAATTAAGTTTCCAACCAAATTTTTCCGTAACTGTTGGGGATATGGAAATATGTACTGCAAACTAAACTGGTGAAGGACAAGGGCTGCTGCCTGCGATCAGCACACATTAACTGGACTGCAGGCTCTCCGGTGAATACACAGAAATACTTAAGCACAGATGGCTGGGGGCTGTTTTTCAGCGCAACTTCCTGGGAGACGTAATTCCACCTGGCATTACGATTGTGGCACAGGCAGTAAGGAGTGACAACAGAAATCAAGGTTATCAAGCTACAGCATATGTTCGTTCCGATGCTGCCAAAGCTGATGTGCAACTAGTTGTGGTTCAGCTGGCTGAAACCAATTGGAAAGCGTGTGCTGATGCTGTGATACTGCCTCTGAAAGCACAGGTAAGTGCACAGGCAGCTTCTCACAGAGAGACATCTACAAAGCCCAGAGTAAGCACAGAGAACCTGCTGATTAGGAGTAGTAAACAGGAAAGGCATACTTATTTCAAAATGTTCCCAAATTTGGTGAAGTTTCAGAAAACGTTCCTTGCTTTCACCATTCTTTTGAATTCAAAATAGATAAGAGTAAAAAAAAATTACTCAGACACTTCAAAATCTGGCAAAAAATATTGATTTTCAAGATAAATCAAAATATAACCAGTAGAAGCATAAAAATATTTGAAAAATTGCCTTCTTCACCACTATTTATTATTTGCTCTACTATGAGTTTTCTTGTCCAGGAATGTGCCTGTTTTTCTGTATATAATTTATTGACCCCAGGATTGGCTCAGTTGGTTAGAGCATGGTGTTGATAACAACAAGGACACTAGATTTGATTCCTGTATGGGCCATTCACTTAGGAGTTGAACTCCTTCTGGATGGAGTTGGATGATCCTTCTCAGTCCCTTCCAAGTCAGACTATACTGTGATTTCAAAAGACTGATAACTCAAATACATTTACGGTGTTGTATTTCTTAGGATTCCTATGAAAATATGGAAAAAGGAACGTTGGGTAATGGGTTGATGCCTGAGAGAGCATTATGAATGAAGGAACGGGTCTTTATTTTTTTTCATATCCCTGTGCTTCCCATGCCCTTTTAGAGCAAGAGATCTTTGAGCAGAAATTTACAAACCTTTGCTCTTTGCAGCTGTAATTAACAAATTCAGCATGATATTCAGTATTGAAGAAAATGGGGTGGGTTCAAATCAGGTCTTGGGGAAGGCAAAGAGAAATTTTAGTGCAGTCTTCTAGGAAAAAATACATCATAATTAAGAAGTTACCACATATAAGGGAATCTCAGCATGTTTCGGTGGCTGTTTTGAGACAGGAACATGTATATGTACTTCTGCACAGACCAGCAAACTTTTTTCCTACTATGCCTCAGATTTTGCATGAAGAAGTCAAAATTTCCCTATGAGCCTGTTTTGAGCAAAAGAAAGATTGGAAATATTAAGCATCAATGCACAAATTGGTGAAAGAAAATTTTGTGTTTTGAAATGGTCAAGGTTTGTTCTGGGATTCTTTTCTGAAATTTGGCTGACTGTTGCCCTGTTTATACAGGCCAGACTGAGGTGGGGCAAGGAGTGCCGGGATTACAGGATAGCAGCCGTGGCTACCACTGGACAACTGGCAAGAAAGCCAGCTGCACAGCTGAAGGTGCAATGGGGAAAGCTTCCATCCTGGATAAAAAAGACAAGCTCAGTGTATGTAATTCATTCTTTCATAAGTGTTTATTTTACCTTTTTACCATACTTGGCATTCGAAAAAACACTGAAAGAATGGGATGAAATTTCTTAACCCAAACATACTTGTCCAGGCAGTGTTTGGATGGAAACCACAAGTTCAGTGGCACACAAGTATTTTATGAATGTGTTCTGCTTTGTCCATATGTTTCATATTGAATGATAGCCCCCAAATATTTAAAAACTTAGTATGCTTAATTTCATTTTCCATATTAAATCATTTCATATTTCAGTTCAAAATGCCTTTTTGTTTTAAAACATTCTTCTATTCAGTCTCAAAAAATAACCATTTTAAATAGGCAAAATAAAACCAGTGTATTTTTTCTGGATAAAATCAACCACTTAATTTGACCCAAAGTATTATTTCCTTGACTTTTCAGTTCTTCCATTTTTTTCCTGATTTTTCAGATCTGCCAGTAGTCCTTACTGTCCCATGTGTGCTTTTGTTCACGTACCTGAGTTTGTCACATCTTGTTTATCTCTAGATTCATGCAATACGTTCCTGGTGCAGCACTCGTGTTGGGCTTCTCAGAAGTACATCAGAGAAATCCATCTCATGAATTAATAGTAAGAGCAGCTGCAACATCTCCACGAACAATTGATACAGTAATTAAAGCTCCTGAGGTACGTTAAATTTTTATTTTCCTTTTCCTTACCTTGAATGATTTTCAACTTAGAATGTTTTGACACTTAACGTAAAGAAACAAAAAGCAAAATATTCCCTTTTAGAGAAGCTGCTATATACCTGACTACGTTAGGCGGGTGTTGAAATACATACAACAGTTCTCTTGATTTTGTGCTGCTTTGTAGCACAAGTCCAGTGTAGTAGTAAGTTGAAAATCAGACTCCGTAGTCAAATACTTTATTTGCATTCTGAGAGCAGCAGTGAGGCCCAAATTGTCTCAAGTATGACTGCTCTGCACTCACACCTTTGTGCATTTTACCCAGTGTGACTAGTTCTTGAATGAGTGTCTCAGAGCAGATCGTGGGGGCCTGGAGAACACTTTGCACTCTGCTGCAGCCACGAACAGCATCTGTGAGTGTTGGCACTCCAGTCCCACTTTTGCAGTAACCATGCTTGATGTGACTGGTCTGAGAAAGCCACAAATACAAATCTGCTCTAACCAAACTGGAGTAGTCAGTCACCCTCTCAGAGCAGCTTGCACAGGCAGGGTCTGAAGAGTCCCACTGATTAATTGGTCTTTCTCCACCAAATCCCTATGCACCTCTTTGAAAAATTTCCCCTATGGATCTCTGGTAAATTAATAACAGCTAGCTATTCACACACAGAAATTAGTGTGTCTTTAACCCTCCATGGTGCTTCAGTATTGCAGGATCTTTAATGTGTGATAATGAAGTAGGCGCATTAGGCATTCATTTGATTCTCTTGGCAAATATAATTTGTAGCTACAGTGAAGGATCTTACCCCAATGCTGAACATGCCAGTTTTCAGCCCTTAATGGATGATATTCATTTTTCCAAACACATCCATCATCTCAGTTACTCAACTTGTTACCTTATTTTTTAAGAAGTCACTCAAATATCACTTGAACTCATCTCTATCAGTTACTTTTCAATGTTCTTAACAATTATTCAAAAAGTCAGGAAGTATGATTAGAAGGGATGATAATGATTCCTCACAAAAGGTGAAGGTTTGGGTGCATTCTGCAGAGACTAACACAACTGCAATCATAGAAATACATCTTCAAGATTTTTTTTTTTTTCAAGAAAAGAGTGGGGCTTTTTTGAAGTCATATCTTGAGCATATGGTTCAATTTATCTTAATGTATTTTCATTTCTGCTTTTTCAGGTAACACTTTATTGTCAGGGATTCCGATTGCCATTCACTCTGCCCTTAGGCCCATCTCCAGCTTACGAGACTCGAGATATCACTGCCTGGAATTTATTTCCTGAAATAGCTTCACAAATAGCACAAGAAGATCAATGTAAATGTTACTTATATGTTTGTCTCATGAATAAGCAATGTGTGTAGATCCATACTCTGCCATGGCTGGGCCTTGCCTTTCCTTGTAATGGTCTTTTAGGGAAGCATAGCATCTCGTAGCCCTGCTTTCAGCAGTGCATTCTCTCATGGAGAAGCAGGTTTTTTGGCAGGTGAATGAAGAGACTTCAAACTGCTGTAAACATTCAGAGTTTGGGAGTCATTCCTGTCTTCAAGGACTAGAGGTTGTTTTTTGCCCCTCCTGAGAAGCTGCCAACTCTGCATTGAGAGGCATGAGATGATGCGTGCAGGAGAGTCCATATATTTTGTGCCCAGTTTATTTTATTCAAAAAGGAGCCAGCCATGTGAGTCTTACCTGGTTGGTGCTTAGCACTCGTGTGGGAAATGGGGAGTTTTTATCACAGTTTGTTACGGCTTCCAGTTTCTCAAGAATTTTGTACATTTTAGTCCCTGTTACCTTGAGTTTTGTGTTTGGCACGTAATCAAAATCAGTACTAGTATAGTCTATGGCAGGTAGTTGTTTTGTAGTGTTCTCATGTCCTTACAGACTCTGGCTTCTGCCAAGAAGGTGAGGAAGTTTCCTTCCTGTTTGCTGGGTAGTTCAACCTCATAGGGGTGTCTTTCAATAATTCACAGCAACATATACAGTGGCCGTATCTGCCATTTCTTTTCTGGTTTTGTTTTGCAGCTACTTGTGAAATCAGGGAGAGAGATTTCAAAACATTTGATCGTGTGAGCTATTCATATTCTTTCAATAAAAGCTGCAACCTGGTGGTGGTTCAAGACTGTACTGAACACCCAAAATTCATCATTACTACAAGAAAGGTTGATCCTCAGTCTTTCTCAAGAGAGGTTCACATAAATACAACATCAGCGTAAGTGTGGTTTATACAGAGGGCTCAGAAATTAGGTATAAAGCCTCAGGGAGTTAGTCTGGGAGTGGGAGATTTCTAGTTCCAAGGTGAAACTGGTTCTCAATGAGACATCTGGGGAAAGACAGAATTTCCAGATGGGATCCTCATCTGAGGCTCTTTGGTGTAGTTGCTCTTGTCTTGAATTCCACAGCCACCAATATCTGATAATTTGCTGACTAAGTCCCCCCGCTGTCTTTTCTTTAAAGGTTGAATATTAAAGCCCAAAGTACCTATGAATTTTGCACTTTGGAAGGAAAACTGCTTGTTCATTCATTCAAAATTCAGATAGTCACAAATACCTGTACTTTTCACATTTTAAATTAGCCACTAATTTATTCTCTTTGATTTTTGCTTTTTCTGAAGGAACATCACAATCTGTCCTGCCTCAAATTCATCTCTCCTTGTGGCATGCAATGAAGAACGCGTTCTATCACACAGTGGAGGTTCTGAGTATGAAAAAGGTAAGCTGTGATACCCAGTTTTCCAGGACTGACCTGGGAACTAAATATCAAGTTTTTATAAATTTCACGGAAAAATCTCAGTGTAAAGAAAACACAATTGGAATTAATTCAAAGAAAAACTAAAGACAACTTTCTTAAGATTTGTATTGACTTATGTTCATGTTTCCTATGGTATATACACTCTTACTTTCCTCCAGCGTAACTGACAGGTGAATAAAGCCCTTTCTTATCATATACCCAGGTTGGTGATTGTTCAGAAAAAATGTTCACGTTATAGTCACAGAGAGATGCTTTGGTTCAGACATTTAGCTGGAGCACCACCACTGTCATTATCATTTCAAAATTTAGCACATTGGCTACAGAAGTCAGTTCCAACTATAGGTAACAGCAGTAGAATATTTTTGAAAATACGTTATTTCTTCTAGTTTTGTTTTTCCTTTCCACTTAAATATATATATTTAACTGTAGCAGCAAAATTATCATTGTGAAGGAAAATGTATTGTGGTGAGTTTTGTGCTACACAGTTTCTCCATTAATTTAAGATGATCACTGTATGATTCACCATCTTTTTACAGACAATGTTAAAATTTATAAAAATGGAGCAACAGTTACTGTGGAAGTTCCAGAACTGGGACTGAAGAAGGTGACTTTTGATGGTGTAAATCTTAAGGTACTGCGCTTACTTTCAAGGTTACCGCTTTCTTTCTGCCTAGTACCTTGCCAATGTGATAGACCAGCACTTCAGCATTCACAACAAAGATGTGCTATTTTGCAGGTTACTGTTGCTTCATGGATGAGAGGAAAGACCTGCGGAGTTTGTGGTAATAATGACAGAGAAAAGGCCAATGAACTCCTCTTGCCAAACCATAGGCTGGCACACAGCTGGTCTGCGTTTGTTCATTCATGGGTATTGCTAGAAGAAACCTGCTCTGGTGGTGAGTGTATCTGGAAAAACTTTATGCTTGGATAGATTATGATTTCACTTTCCCTCTGCTGAAAGCTAGAAAATAGGTTTTTTAAAGGAGCAGATATCTTTTACTTAGAAATTTTAATAGCAATATGTATCCATTTTAGCTTTATTAACCACTGATTGTTTAAAACACTGCTTGTGAATATAGAGAATATATACTCCAGCAAAAGTCTTTGTCTCATGCAATTCAATGTTAAATAACTGATTTTTATTTCTTTCACTGAGTAGCTTTTTTTGTTGAGAGGCAAAATCAGCCCTAATCCTGCTCCCACTGAAAAAAGTACAATTTTCACCGTTGTATCAAAACAGTTTCAGCTGTTGTCTGCAGACTCAATTTAACCACATAAGTTTCAAACTATGAATGCAGTTTCAGATGATACATTAATGTAAATTTCCAAAGCACAAAAAAAATTCACTTTTGTTCTGCACCATAGGGGGGGTGCAATCTCAGGAAAATATTTAGAACTACTCCTACAGTAAAGAGCTGTATCTCACATGTAGCTGGAAAAATAATGTTAGACTCCCATAACATCAATACAGTTTTGTTTGGTAGGTCTCCATTTACCTTGGACCTGAAATTTTATTGAAGTTAATGGTTGTTTTCTCCTTGACTTCAGTGGCAGCAGAATTGTACTTATCTGTGTGTCAGGAAACAGAGTCATAGCCGGGATCCTGTTAAGTTACATTATACCTTTCTAGTGAGATAATTGCAGTATTATAAAAATCATCCAATACAAAAATTATCCTTGATGTTATTATATAAATGCTGCCTTTTTTTTAATCCATTCACTACAGTTGACATTTTTCCTAATGCAATGAAGTAGCCATTGTGCTTGCAGCATCTATTCTTAATAGCTTTCAGACATGAGAGGTTATTTTCTGTGTATCATGTAGTTCTAAAAAACTGAGTATACATGATTCCATTTGGGTTATATTGTGCAATTAGATTTTAAAAATAGCTCCCCTTTCAGACTCTTTCCTCAACTTATTATTGTCCTATCTCGATAACCTCACTACTGTGAAAATGGTTTGTCAGATACCTGTGTTTTAATAAAAGCTGAGGAGAAAATATGGACCTTTATTATTGCAAGGATCGATTGGGATTTATTTCTACAATTTTAACTACCTTTCCTTTTCCTCTTAGGGTGCAAGCTGCAGCGCAGTTATGTGAAGCTGAATCGAAATCCTACTATTGATGGTGAGGAATCTACGTGCTACTCTGTTGACCCAGTACTGAAATGTATGAAAGACTGTACTCCAATCGAAAAAGCTTCAGTAAAGGTTGGCTTCCACTGCTTCCCAAAAGGTACAGTATTTTTTTCCCTCTGCGTGTCACGTACTGCAGGAGCTGTCAGAGCACTCGAAAGAACAAAACATAGCACAGCCCTGCACAGACCTGTATTTCTCCAGCTCCTCTCTGAGCTGCTGTTTTTAATCCCATTAGTATTTGCTATAACTGCTGACAGTGCTGGCCAGCTAAAAGCTGGGTTAGGTGATGGCAGGTAGCATCATCTGAGAAAAATATCTGAGGTGGTAAAAGGGGCAGCAGCGATCAATAAAATCACAAAATAAAATTTGTCATGTCTTCAGGACCTCCATAAAGTTGAGATAAGCAACACTGAGTCCTTTTATGCACATTACAGCCTGCAATTTTGTGTAGACCAGGGCAAGCAAAGCAATTGAAAGTCAGTCAAGTAGTGTGACATGACTCCTGTGATTAGACTGCCATGCTATGCCACTATTGCATGTATGTGCAATACATCAGCAAAAACCCATTGCTGGAAGTTTCTCTAGCTTGCTCAAAAAAATGGTTTGTATTTTAAGGTACTTTATACACACATTCTCATACCTTTAAAAAAAAGAAAAAAAAAAAAACCACCAGCCTTTTTCTCCTTTCATTTATATCAGGATATGAGGCACTGTCTAACACAGGTTCACATTGAAGTTATATAATCATGGAAGGAGAATCCAGCCTGAAACCTACAGATATTTCTGGTGCATTCTTTCCTAAATCTTTCAATTAAATACCTATATAGCTTAGAGGGAAACCTACCATTAGGAAGTATGTAGTGAAGTGGTTTGTTCTCTGTTAACCATTGTTGGCCAAATCCATTGTTAGCTGGGATAATCTAGTGTAATTTCACTGGAGCCAATGCACCCCTGTGTTGAGTAGTACTGGAGAGGACAGGGTATTTTATGTCTGAATTTAAACATCTGTGTAGAACTTTGCACTTTGCCTGTGTTATTGATATCTGCAATGTGCTGAATCAGCAGCCATAAAAGCAGAGAGGATCTCTCTATAAGAGTCATCTGCAACAGCCTATTCAACAAGTAGCACAGCAATACTGTTAATAGTTTTCTGATGGCTCCCTGAAATGAGAATAGATGCATTCTTTCATGAATAGAAAAACCCACCCTCAACAAAAAAACCCTTCCAAAATCTTGTTATATCCATGTTTCACAGATTTCTATTGTGTATCCAAGTCTGTATCTCTGAAGTGTCATAACCCCAGACCACTCACTGCCTCAGAATATTAGGCTATAATAAAGCTGTCTCATTCTCTCACAAAACTGTTTGAGAAAAGAGGAAAATCAGAAAAAAAGATATGTTAGTTGTTGCAGCCAGTGCTGCTTTTAGAGCAACTGCAGGCTGGTTCACTTACCGAAGCAGAGACTGGGAAGTCTGATGGCAACACTTCTAATCAAGGGCTTATTTATTTATTTATTTGTCTCTTTATCCTGAGGAGGAGGTAGAAAAAGAGGAGAAGGGAAAGAAGGAAGAAAGAAGATGTCATTTATTGTTCTTTAGCTTGGTAAATCGATTGCTTTTTCTTAGGCTAAGGATCAATAGAAACACAGGGCCAGCACTTAAAAACTGTTCTTTTTCTTTCTTTGTCTGATGACTTGGAGAAGCGGCAGTAGCAGTAGAAACCCTCATCTTTCTTACTCTAGGAACATACATACACTGGACAAAGAACTTTTCTCAACTCTTTATATGAGAACTCAGACATGATAGTTTGATGTTTCAAAACAGAAGGACCCCATCACTGTCACCAGCAAAGAAAGGATAAAATGAAGTACAAGGATGCAGAATTTCTCCTGGTGTTCTCAAATCAGCAAGACTGTAGCCTTAGGAACTTGACTGAGGCAGACACCACTCCAAGTTTAAGTCCACATATTGGTTTATATTTCAAACATGCCACAAGGCCTACCCATGGGGATCATAGTTACTCAGCCATGATCCAGTTTGCGAGGAACTATTTCCTACATGGATATGAATGTGCTCAGACCCACAGTGTGCCCAAGAGAAAGAGACATAATGTATATAAAAAACAGAATTCAGACATTTTGTAGCATTTCTCATCTCACAGCCTGAAAATATAATATGTATTTTTAAAAGCATCTCCATGATCTTTCTGGGAAATATTTATTATCCAGTTTATTATGCAAAACCTGTGCTTAATGTTGGGCAGTAATTTAGCCAAGGCGAGTGTTAACCTTTCAGAAGATAAGTGACTGATACAACCTGAATTCATACAGCAGTCTCCATCTTTCCCTGTGATGAGAGATGGCACGTTATAAATGTACTGTCCAACTAAGGAATAAAACAAATGGAAGTAAAATTATGAAAGCTTTATGCATTCTCATTATACAAACTTAATCTAAATGGATGTCCTAATATTCTTCCAGATGCAATGATAAACCTCCAACTAGCTAGGAATATTTATTGGGAGGATGAATATCATTATTCCATTTAGATCATTTGAGCATTAAGGGATATGGCTGATTCAAGCTGCTGTTGATAAAGCAGTGTGGTAAGGTTAATACTGCAACTGACAATGCTCTGCCAGATTTCACAATATATGGGAAACTTTAATTAGAAGTTTATGAACCTCTGAAAATTCTCCAAAGGGCTTACCCTTCAGAAATGAACTTCAACAAATAGTCAGCTGAAATACCCAGTGATATGCAGCACTAACATAAAAAGTGATTGCTGATGTGGATTGGTACGTGGTGATCTTACATTGACAGGGGCTACCTCCAGCACTTTCACAGCCTCCTGTTGTCTTTGTGCTTCATGAAATGTAATTCATTTTGGTTTTAGGGAAGTATTACAGTAATTATATCATGGATGAAAATCCTGTTCCAAGTCAATGAGTCAGTTAGATGTCAGTCGTGAGGGCAGGATTTCATTCTTTACTTGATGAGGGAGTTGACAGCCATCAAAACAGTATTTCTTTGAAATGTGTTCATTTGCTTGATGTTAGTTAACAATGGCTTCACTCCTCTGACAGAAACTGCTGTAAGCCTGTGGGAATGGCAGAAAAGCAGCGATAAGAAATCTGCATTTGAGGATGTTGTGGAGTCTGTGGATGCTGACATTGATTGTACCTGCACTGGCGGCTGTAGTTAAGCTAAACACTTTGGCGTTGTGCTATAGACATACTACACAAATAATTGAATAGCTGGACAGATAAGGGAACATAATAGCTGTAGTAAAATATTAAGAAAGGTGCTTTAAGAAAATAAGCCTGCTGCAAAGTGAAATGCATTATGTACAGTCTGCACTGCTTAATAAATATGTTCATTAAATAAGTATTCATGTGGTCTCTCTTTCTTTTTCCCTATCAACAAAACAATCAGGCCAACTATAATATTATACAGAAATTCTGCTCCCTTTTATCTGTGATATAATTAGAGTAGTCCTCTCTTAAAATTATGTTCACTAGGTGATGAAAGGAAAACATGATTACAGCTACTGCTAACATTCCATTGTGCAAAGAATTTCATATTTAGCATACTAAAGACACAGTAGCATTTGTTTTCTTTTATGTTTTCTGGTAAAGAGCAACGTCTGTTCCTGGAACCGTTCTGCAAAAAAATATATTTTACTCCCAGCAAGACCATTAGCCTTAGTACATTCTACAAAGGAATGAATTGGACTGCTAGACTCCCACTGTAGCTTTCCAGAGAGCTATAGTGTGTGACACAGTCCCCATTTTCATTTAAATTTCAATGGATGTGCTGTTGCTTCATGAACTAACTGAAAGTGTGAATAGGAACTTTTTTTTTGCTTTACCATCTCCTATTGTATATTTATGAAAATGATGGCTTCAAAAACTTCAGGGAACAATAGTACATCAAGTAGCATTCCAAATACTCCAAAAACCAATATATATAGAAAGATATGTAAGATCAATAGCATCATAAAGCTAAAATAAAATACAAGCAGGACAGTCAGATTGTGTTTAACCTGTGAAGAAGAGTCAATCTGCTAGCTTTCACTGTGCAGAAAGGTAATTCCCTCCCACCCCAGGGGACCAGGAATAGGTGGCACCTTCAAACCCCAAGCAATGGCACAATATCTCTTCACCCTGTGTCACAAATCAGCCGTGCACTGAACCATGGTATGTTTTCCATAACAGGCAATAGCAGCCAGCACGCTCTTCCAAGAGAAGCCTTAGCGTGGGCAAGGTACAGCTGAACCCAAACCCTGGCAGGAAACTGTCATTAAAGAAAATACATTTCTTTCTAACTAAAAACTGATCTATCAGAAAGATGATTGAAGACTAAATAGTTGAACAATTACAGCGCAACATTTCACAGTGCTTTTCTTTAAAGAGCAGAAACATGAGTAATGTATGGAGGTACTCCTTTTACTCTCTCTCGAGTTGCAGCTTGCCACCAACTTCAAGTCAGAAAAGGCCCAGTTTTTCTCCATGTACAGCCACAACATCATTACTTCCAGAAGTAAGCCATTACAAGTTAGTCCAAACCAGATGCCTGGTGCACACCCTGGGGCAAGCGCATTTGCCTCTGCCCCAAACCTCTCTCCTGAGGATAACCTACAAACGGCAAAAGGTGGTTACCTGCCTCTTTCTCTTCCCCCAGCCTTAATTTAGTCTACATATTATATTTGAAAAGATATGCAAATAGCCAGCACTCTATTCAACAGCTTTTTCCATGCATGTATCTTCAAACTAAGACCAGTAACATGAATTCTTGCCCTGTTTTTGTTTATTATAAAGCATTCACAAATTCCCTGTACAAAAGCTGTGTTTTACTAACTCATCAGAAGTGCCAGCCTGCAAAACAGATAGCCTCAAACAAGAGGGGAGATGAAGAATATTGCATTCCACTTTCCTTTAAACTCACACTAGTATTACACCTGGAGAGCTCTTTTCTTCCTGGTATTGTTTTCACTGTGGATTATGGGAGATTTGACATTGACTTTCATAGGATCAGACTGTCATCTTTAATCCAACACCTTTCTCTTTAATCCATTTGTTTACAAAAGAGAAACTTTTGCCAGTCAACCACTTCAGATAAGACAAAGGTAGTAGGGAGAGAACAAAAATGAAGTTTCATGCTCTACTACTAGAACAGGAATTTAGTAACAGCAAAGAGTCATCAGTAAGAGAAGAAATTCTGCTCACAGGGCAGGGAATTCACTCACCATCACCCCACCAGCACTGCAGCCTGAGCTGGGGTGCAGGCTCAGCCAGGGGGAAAGCAGTCACCGGCAAAGCCCAGGCACAGACCTTTCTTTGGTCTGCACAGGGCACGGGCGGGACGCAGCTCTCATTATTTCCATTTCGAAGGGGCAGCTTTCCTTTCTGTCCAGCTCCTGTTCGTTAGTGCCCTCTTGCTGAGACAGCTGAATGCCTTTGACTGACTGAAAGGCTTCACTGCAGCTGTAAAATCACAATGTAATGAACGTTAGTAAAGCCTGAGGTTGGCAGTGAGCACAGCAAAGCAAAAGACTTAGAACCAGCTCATTTTGCCAAAGGAATTAAGAACATTAGCAGTACAAGTGTGAAAAAGCCCTTCTGGAATTTCTAATGCACCACACAGACATTTCCAACCCATCTGGGAGAATATCTGCAGTCCAGATTTAAACCTCCTTTGGAAATCATGCCTGTCCTATCTTATAAAGCAAAGCAAAGCTATGTACCCAACTGAGTATTAAAATGTGTACTACATGGGTTGAGCTTTTATGCATTCTGCTTTTCATTCCTAGTGCTTCTCAATGACATGTATTAATGAATTCTGGACTTTACTGCAGTAACCAAGTAATATAATCTTGCAATTATGGTACTCTAGTATTGTTTAAATAAAAGTGTCTGAAAAAAGATGCAGACCTAAGCACAAGCCAGGCTTGTGTCCTAATCCTGCCCTTGCAGCTCTGTAATGTGGTTTTGCATGAGCCTGGGGACTTCTGTGTCTCATTTTCTGCATCAGAAAGATATGACTACTTACCTGCTTGATGGAGTCAGAAATGCTTATGAATTTATAGTCCCATATGTCTTTTGCAAGTTCTTCAGTGATTCTAGAAATGAAAAGTAAATTTTTCCACTAGATCTCCTAACCACATGAGTATATTTTATTGCTAAGTTGAAGGTTTTCATTTTCAGATTCATCCGACTGTAAAATAACTATACATTTGGAAAAAATCAAAACAATATTCTTAATTTGTTCACGGTCAGCTTTGGTTAAACCTTAGTGCATTATTCATAAAAGCCTAGAACTGGATGGTGCTATTACAGACAGATAGGCAAAAGGCTATTGGAGAGACAGCCTTTTGTATCCTAGACAAAGAAAACAAACCTTTTGTCCATCAGACCTGGCTCTTTTGATTCCCTAATTTTAAAAGACACAGTGACTCTCAGGAAAGCATGATCATTCTGCTCCAGAGAAAGGAGCTGCAGTGTGATAGGAAAGGACAAAACCACTAATACCAGACCCCTCCTGGAAATGAAATACTGGCTCCACAGTGTGAGCATTAAAAAAAAATAACATCTACAATTCTAACCCCACTGAAGCCAATGGTTAAACTCAACAGAGCTAGGCTTTTACTCAGCATGTTTGAATGAGTTATTAAATGAACTTTAGTTGTCCCTAAAAATAAATGTACTGTGTGGATCTAAGTGCAGCTGATGAATAAGAAACCTCAGGAATCTAGCAAATACAGTAGTTAGGGCTAAAACCAGAGACAGCTCAGAAGGTTGCAAAAGTGAGTAGCTATTAGTGGCCATCTGAGCTTTATGTCGAATCTCAAAGTCTCTCATGCCATCTACTGGCTCTTTTATTTAGCTACAATGGTTTAAATCTTTTTCCTTTAGGTTTATTTATAGGTCTGATACATTCCAGGTAGCTTTACATAAAGTCAAATCAAGCTTTGGGGTGGGGTGTTTTTGCCTCTAATCTCCACACTTGATTACTATGTGGATTTCTTTCCTGTAAGTACATAACAGTTTGGTACCATTCTGAATACCATTTCACATTGTCCCCAGAGGAAAAAGACATTGCAGAAGACATTCTTATTTCTGTTATTGCTGGATAGGCAATAATTATACTGCAAGCAGTAATGGAAGACCAGTTTACTAAGAAAATCCAGAGCTGTTCAAAAACAGTACTTACGGTTCATCCTGAATCAGTGTGAGAACGTTGTTATTTTGGTACCTGAAAATGCTTAATGTACAAAAAAGTCTGGTTATCCCTCTTTTTTTGCTTGCAGCTCTCTTAGCTGTAAGTCACAGCAAACACTTCTGTCCTAACATTACTGAGTTGCCTTTCAGGTGGGGTTTGGGAAGCAGGAATTATCTGTATCAATAGATCTGATCACAGAGGTTTCCCTTCATTATCTGTAGCCTGTTTCTTCCTGCCATCTCAGTTTTCCTCCCCTATTTATGTGTCCACAGGTCTGGTTAGGACAGCTGTAGGCACGTCAACACACCCTCACCCTGCTCCTGGGAGAGCAGGCAGTGCTCCAGCTGTGCACCGTGCCCCATCTGTTCCGGCATCTTCAGAATTCACACTGTACCCCAGGTTAAAATATCAGTGAGCTGAAGATTTTGGAGCTTTACAGACTTGCTCCCTCTCCTCCCTGGACTTTCCTTCTGCAGTGTCTTCCACTGATCTGTGATCACAACCAGGCTGAGTCAAGGGCACTTGTGACACAGTAGTTGTTGTAAAGGTGATGATGTTAGGCAAGGTTGGAGTTCAGGCCCCAGAACACCGAAGTTTGAACATCCAAAACTTCTGTGGATTATTGTGGATGACACCAATTGCCAGCTGCATACTATAGGCAAAATTAAGTCAAAATCTTTATAGTAGCAGCTAACCCAAGTATACTTGGGTCCTCTTACTGAAAAGCCATATTCTCCACCATCTTTGATGTATTTGGTCTTTAGGTAAATTGAGAGTGCTTTGGAGAAAAATACTAATTGGGCACTTGCACCATCAGACACCAAGTCCTGCATAAACTCTGCAAGGGTCACTATAACAAGTATAGCGCTAAACTAGGATGCTGAAATAATAATCCTCAGGCTTTTGCCACATCTCTGTTTTGTTTCACTTGGAAAAATGATCACAGTTTCTTTTCATACTAAAGTGTCAGGACATTCACATGACTCTTAAAATCTTCTTGGGAATGAAATTAATTTCAAAACAAAATAAATGATGAAAAACACATTAAATGTTGTGACTAGCTCCCCTCAAACTCATCTCCTTTTTTTTTTTTGCATTATTTCCTCCATGTATCTTTTTAACTTTCACAAGTAGACATAACTCAACATTCCTTATAGACATTATATGGAACAATCTTTAAATGCCTTGTGTAACTGTGGTCATGTCTGTCTCTTATGTGGTCGAGAATTTACTCTAATTAGAGCTGCTTTGATGCTTTGTTTTTGCCAGCTGATAAAAGATAATTACAGCAAAAGAAACAGAGCCAAGAATTTGAGCTGAATAAACTAACATGCTAGAATTCTACTCAGATTCCTGCTTCTGTGGTCAAAACAAAACTATTAATATTCAAGATCTGTTTATGATTTGGGGGATGATGTACAGATTAGATTCACTATGGGCATAAGAGATTAACAGAGGCTCAGGCTGGGGCTAGAACTGGCAGACAAACGCTTGTCTCACTGTGACATTAACCTGCCTGCATTACTGCAGGCTCAATGCAGATACATCTGAATGTCGTTTCACCTTTGAGAAATAACACCACCTCCTTTTGATCTGCACCATGAGTCACCGTTGTCTCTGGCATTACGAGTTGCTGTATTACAAGACCCGATTTTTGTGTGTCTGAAGCCAGAGCACAGGGTTCTCCCCAGAGCAATGTACTGAATTCTGTTACTAAGGACAGTTAAGCACTTCAGGTGGGATCTAAGGTATCTTCCCCTCCAGCCTGACACCTACCAAGACTTCAGTAGGAAATGCTGAAGGTGTCGTCATACACATCCCATTTCACAGGGCCCTGAGCTCCCTGGGAACAGGTTTCCATACCTGACATCACCTTGTAGGTTTTGGCACCTACATTGCCCATTTTGAAACACAGCTGGGGGATGGTGGGCCAGGGAAGGAGGCTCACATCTCAGATGATTGTTCAACGTGTTAAATCATTGAATGAAAGTAGGCAGGAACACTGAATAAGCATAATCACAGGTGCTGTGCTTTTGTGGGGTTTACTGGTAGAGATTAAGGGGTACAGAAAGAAGAGCAAGTTGTGTGGTTCTTTTCATGTCTTACATGTGAGAAGGGGCTGAGCCCTGCAGATTTTCTACATTTCTGAGCAGAGGCAAGGCTGCTTTTTAGGATGCTGGAGAGCTCTACAGCTTGTGAAACTTAGGCACTAAAAGACTTTGCTATATAAAGATACAGAAGGGAGTATTAAGGATTTCAGTCTTGAGTATAAGCACCTGCATTGTATCTAAGTCTTTTTCTTTCCCCTGTGAAGCTGGGCATCAGTCTCTACAACACTATGGCTTCACACTGGAAAATCCTAAGGCAACCAAACTGATATGCTCCAGAGGAATTAATTGGTGACCTTGCCTGACAGACCAAAATAAATCTGGCAGGCAGGCTGCCCCCTTTGCCAAGTCCTCAGATCCCCAGCTGCAGCCATACGGATTACACTGCTTCCTGGGCCGGGTAAGGTTGCCAACTCCAAGTCCAGCTACCAGCCAACTCCCCCGCGCTGCCTCCTGCCTTCAGCTTGGCTCTGCAGGCTCCTAAGCATGCCCAGGGCCAGCTGGTTAGCACCAGGCAGACAGGGAACCTGGCACCGCCCCCACCTTTTGGCCAGCTGGTAGATCGACAAAATGGATTGCTCCACTCATGAGAAATGCTGGGATGCCGACGTCCCGCTCCTGCACAGAGCGAGGCGCGATGTGACAGCCCCAAACTGCCCTGGGAAGCGGATTCTTTCTGCAGCACCTGGGGGCTGCTCTCTGCCTCACCTTCTTCGCTCGGGCAGGGGACAGAGGAGCTTTTCAGGGCTGCTGTGATGAAGTTATTTCATTTATATTTCTCGAAGGATCTGAAGCACTCAAAGCACTAAATTTTTGGACATTGTTTGGTATCCCATTTCAGCTTTCTCTTAATGAGTAGGCACAGACTGGCTGAATTAAAGGTCATGGTTTAGGTTATAGGCACAGGCAAAGCTCTGTGCTCTGCGTTCTATGAAATCTGCAGCTTTACATGAACAAACACCTACAGAGAGAACCCTGTCCTGGCCAAGCAGAATCACTGCTCAGATTATAGTATGGCTCTATATCATGTCAATATAAATATAAAAACAATTAAGAAGGATTTCTCATTGCTTTCACAGCTTCTATTATCAATTCTAAGGGTAAATCCCTTATGGTACAAACATTTGAATGTCACCTTCACTCACCGGCTGCATGTTTTCAGCGTGGTACTGAAGAGTAGTTGAAATGTGTAAGTTTTGCTCCTCCTGAGCTTGTTCCTCCTTAAAAGTCTCATTTTAAAGGAAGTTTTTTAATTATTTATATATGCATCTGATTTTTTTTGAGATTAGATGATCAGGACTGTATGCCTGAATGGCCCCGTAACAGCAATAGAAATATTTCCTGTAATTGTGTCCATCCCTTCACCATTGTTCCAGTCATCAAGTCCCCTTTTAACTGCAGCTCCATATGGAGCAGAAGAGACAAGCAGTGCCACAACAGCTTACATTTGCATAACCTCTGGGCTGTAGACAGTGTGAGATTTTCACAACTGCTAGCTGGAAATGTATTTGTTTAGCCAAGCTGCCAAAACTCATATTTTAGATTGGGAAGTCTCTCATCCAATAAGGCTCTCATTACACTTCCACTGCTCTGCAAGCACTTCATCCTAAGGCAATCAAGGCGGTAATAAATAGTGCTTTTTAAAAACCAATGGCCCTGAGTCATGGGTGTTTGGAATACAGATGGAGTGGGATCACCCAGAGTCAGCCCCCTCAGGAAGATACCTGGTAATTTCCTCATTACATCATCCTTAAATGTCCACCATTTCCTCTATAGTTGCACTAACACTGAAAACATGAGCCTTGCTGTTTCCTTCCACATCAATATGCACTTAAGGAAAAAAGGAGAAAAAGTTTCTTCTGCTGCAAAAACGTTGCTAGATCTTTTAAAACAGTATGTGTGAGAAATAAAATGTGTGGCATTACTATACTAATGTCTCAAGACTGAAAACTGCAATAATTTTTCTGAATGACAAACCAAGTGGTTTTCTTGCTTGGTGATCACACAGCAATTTCACAGCTACTGGGTTTCATCACCCTCTTCCCTCCCCAAAAGATTTCCTTCATATGAAAAGACCTTTCCCAGTTTAAGTTCTTCTCTTTGCCTGAATTCTGCATTATGCTATTTGTAGGGCTTATTTTTTCCTTGTTAGTCTGTAATCAGTGTTGTCAGGAAAGCACTACAAAATCAAGTGTGTCTCAACAAGCTGAACAGATTCCTACAGCAAGCCCTCAGGAAACCAAACTGCAGCCCCCTCTGCTCCTACCAGCTGCTGCTGCAGTCGTAGATAAGAGATTCGGTGATCTCCTCTACGGTTTTACCCTTGAGGTAATGGAGCAGTGGGAAATAGGTTTACTCGCACATCACCCTGACCTCTAGGTGAGAGGAAGCCTTCTCTGTACAGTTATATGCTCACAGTAGAGGCTGATAAATAGACAGAACCATAAAACAAAGAACAGAGTTAAATAAAATCCATTAGTGATGTTCTGTGCTCCTCTTGGCCGCTTCCTGGGGGTCCGTCAGCTGCAAACTCACTGCCACTAGAGGGCAAACCAAGCCATTTAACAAAATAAATCCCTGTACGTTAATATCTAATCAGTTTTCATTATGGCTAATTTTGTGAGAAGAAGTCTCTTTGCCTACCGGTACCTTCAGAAAAGATACAGTGATGGTATCTTCTACCAGAGATGCTGATGTCAGACACACTAAAAATATTCATGGTTGGAACTCTCCCAAAACACATTGACACTTCATTACATGTGTCCCTAAAAAATTTTATAACTGCAAGCAAGCCAAACACTCTCCTCAAATATTCAAGTAAAAATATGGTATATGTACTGATGTTCTTCAAACCAATATAAATGAAAACAAACTAGATATTGTACACTCTATGGAAAAGAATTATTCTGAAAAAATATATTCAGAGTAACTAGTCAGAAAGCTTCCAGAAAATTGTTGAGATCCCATTCTAAGTGTTTCCTTTTAATGTAAGAGGTGATACAATGAGACATCCAGACTGACTCACTCCACAAGGCACTTGTCTGGCTTTTATCTCATTCTGAATGAGCACATAGGCAGCTCAAGTCTTGTTCAATAACTCTTCATAATGGCTTCAGGGTCTGTATGTGGAGTTAGTCATTATCACATAATATGGGCATTTAGCTATTCAACTATTCGCGATACAGAGGGTAGCTTCTGGTGCAGCAAAGTGAAAGGAAGAAAGTAAAGGACACTGTGTAGGGAATATTCAAGATGTAATTCAAACTATGAAGAGGAAACAGTATTTGTTTGATAATTTCTTGAAAGATTTGTGCAGGTGATTTTTCTAATGGAAATGATAGGTTTAGAAACATCCTGCAGAACTGGTATCAAAGTTCAGAAGCTGGTGACTCTGTTTTCCCTTTAATGTAAGCAAGGCAATATTTTTTGTTAACAGGAGGTCCAGCTCCCTAACTGCAATGAGATGCAGGCTCTGGAATTGCATTTGCCTCTGGTATCAGTAAGTGACCCACCTACATCAGGATTTTACAAAGATTAGCCCAGCAAGCACATAAAATGTCAAAAGCAACAGGAAATTTTCAGCATTTTCCTCCAGCTTCTCAGAAGGAAAGTTGTCAAAGTAGCTGTCTGCTAAACATATCATCTGACTTACTATAGAAAGAAGGATGTCAACACTGTATGTCAAATCCAACACTGAGATACATTTTTTAATGGGCAGGATCTGACTTAGACAGATCCCAAATCTCTCTGCAATTACCTGCATCTGTAGGAAAGGCACAAAAGGATTTATCTTAAAGAGCTCTCAGACTATCTTCTAGCCATTCTTTTTGTGACAAAAGCAAAGTAAAAATCTTAGGAAAATATTTTCAAAGGCATTGTTTGAGGAGACTGTGTTAGCTGCTCCCCTGCCTTCACACCAGCAGTGGTGCCACTTGGGTGCAGTTTGGTTGATGACATCGCTCTCAACCACCACCCCTTTCCTGGGGGTCTGGTGACCCTTCCCCCATGAGCTCCAGCCCTCTGTCAGCACCCAGACACCAGGACACATGGTAGCTTTCAGGAAACAGGCTGCTCACAGGTGGGCTAATGCCACCAGAACTATTCATCTACTACTGCAGCCTATAACCTTCAGAGAAATTGTTTGTGATAATGCAATGAGAATTGAAATTACTCTCTCTGCACCGTCCCTTAGCCAGCAACCCTCCAAACATAGGCACAGAAATGCAAGAATATTAAAAATAAAAGCTGGGCGCTTTCACAATGTTTTGGCTTGATGAGTGTAACCTATTGAGTATGCCAGTGGTCTCCTGACATGGCCACCAAGGACATGCCACGGCAGTGGGAACAGACACTGCTCCCTGAAGCCAGTGTTCACACAAGTGTAAGAAGCAAATTAATTCATTCCTGCCAACATGGACTATCATCTGGTCCCTGCTGGGTTTTCTTCCTGTTCAAAGTGTACTTCAAAAACAAGCAGTAATGTGACCTGAAGTCTAAACTGTGCTACAAGAACTTCAGCTTCCGGGAGCCCTTCCCACAGGTAAAGGGCAGTCATGCCAGTCAGGTGTGAGAGACACCATGTTTCATAGCTGGTTTCTCAGCTATGCCCCTGTAGATGGTCACTCCAGAGCTGTATCCGGCCACTACAACTAATTAATCACCCAGTATTAGCCCAAGAGCAGGTCTACAGACGCAAATCACTAATGAGGGCACTTCAGGATTATGACAAGTGATCGTTTACATCCTTCTTTTTGTGTGTCATTTTTACACACACACAAGGTATGTACCGAGCCCTAATGTGTCTTTTTACAAAAACTTCATGAATGTCCACAGAAGGGAAACAAAGAAGTCACAAGCCCTTAAGGTTAAAGCAAAATTTTTGCCTTTGTAACTAACCCTTATTCTTTCCCAGATTAGATTCACCCAGCATACAAAATGTACTTTGGTGGCCCAGGGAAGAAAAGCTCTGGACAGGTTTTGCAAGTGCCCCCAATGAATCTTAAGTGGAACATGAAGAAGTGCTCATATTTAAGCCAGCAGTGTGTAGATGTTAGGGAATGAGACAGCACATCAACTAAGAGCCAGCATACCTCACTCCCTTTCTCCTTCTTTCCCTAATTATACATGAGAATTTAAAAAAAAAAAAAGAAAAAAAAAATAGAGGGAGTTTTTTAGAACATGATTGTCCAAAAACATATTAAAAAGATTTTGTTCCTTCTAGGGAAATCCTCAGCTGGGTGGGTAAATTCCTGCCATTCTGGATTGGGCTGGATGCAGCAAGACATGCTAGCCCTTACTTTTCCTAAGCTTGTCTTTTTCTCTGCTACCAGAAGACAATTTATTCTTAAAAGGAATATGTATCATTTCAGCATATCTTAATTTTTTAGAAGGTGAGAAACGACTTTGAATTGTCACATGACTTATGTATTCAGAGTATGGTGATTATCACTAATGGGATAAAGTATGGCAGAAATGGAGTACAACTGCATTGTCCTTCTCAACTGATGTGCTTGAGTATGTGGTCTGAGCACCTTCCTCTAAAGAAGGAAATGTTTTCCTTATTCTAAAGGAAAGCATGCTCTGGCACCAAAAAAATGGGCAACCTTCTAGGAACTGCTCCCCAGGAAGCCTCTCAGCAATTGCTTCTGGTTGAAGATCACACAAGAATTCGGTTTTTCACAAAGGCATTAGGTAGAAAAGCTTTAATTATTAAAAGAGTGTGAATTAAGCAGACACTGTGCTGCACCTACGGTGCCTTGGTGAGAAGGCGCTCTGTAAACAGAATTATTATTTCATCAACACAGTAGACTCCTCACTTAATGGCTCACTAACTGGGCCAGAGATGAGATTCAATGTGAAGAAATCAATGACTCAAAGCAAGAGATTCAGCAAATATGAAACACCTAGCGCTTAGCTCTTAGGATTGCATATTGTCTCCTGTGGAAGTGACTCGTATCATGCAGGGAGAAAATAACACTCCTGCTGCTGCGTCCAACTGTATCCATAGGAGATAAGACTGAACTGGTGCTTGCTAGCACTACAGTCCCATACTTTAGAGGGGGGTTATTTGCTTTTTGGTGTTCTCCTTCTGTGCTATATCTGCTAAATTAGTAAGCATTGCTACTTCATATTTTCAAAATGGTCTTACTGCTTGCTTTCTTCTTTTTGTAATTCATGACATCAAAGTCAGTATTTCTTAGTAATGGTAGCCTTATTTTGGTGTCCACCAGATGTATACATCAATCAGAATGACTCTGCTGTACCGCAGAGCTGAAGCACCAAAGGGCATCCTGCAAAATTAAATGGGGAGAATAATGAAGTCCTTCACAATTCCTCTCTGTTCTAACCATTATAACAACTCGAGAGGGCAGAGAAGATATTTTCAACATGTGGCTATAGGTGCATGACTCCTCTTCAGACAGCTGGCTAGAGGGTAAATGGCAAGAGCAATAAGTATCTATCTCTCCTCCCCAGGAGTGAGCATGATTCGTGGATGAAGAATACTTTATTTTCCTACTCACCAGCACACTGAGGCTTTACTGTGAAATTACTTCTTAAGTTTTCCCCTTCTCTCCAGTGCTAATTTAGGGATATAAAACTCACCATGCCAGCTAACTTTTCACTGAAGTGATTTCAGCTTCGCTTCCAGATTCTCAGGGAAAATCTCAGCTTTACATTCATCAGCTCCTAATGAAACACAGCAAATCTGACTCTGCAAAGAAAGGTTCCTGGTGTAGTGAGGAGTGTCTGTGCAAAGAGGGAGAGATGAGTTAAACTGCAGAGGAAATCCTTCATTAATAGTACCAAAGGACTGCACAAAACCCAACTAATTCTCTGAACGAAAGAAGGATTAATATCCCATTTTATAGGAAGGAAAGTGAGATAACAGAGCAAACACCCAGGAAAATTAACAGACAGGATCACTGCGGCTTCAGTTCCACATCCATTCCCGTGGGTGGAGAGCCAAATTTGGGCAGAATCTCTTCTATTGGTACGGCAGTTTGTTTATGTGTTGCACTAGAACGAACAGCCCAGCAAAATTTCTCACAAGCAATTTTCTTCAGAAAATCCTGCCATTTCTCATTTGGATTTTTTAACTATCAACATGTGTCTTTACCAAACAGGAGAGTTAACAGTTAATGCGACAGAAAACAATTATAAATTGCACAAAACTGTGTTGAGATCAGACTGACACCTTTCATATGTTTTTGAAGATAATGTCTTTCTGACACACCTTTCTGGCTGCTTTTTGTAGGGAGGAATAATACAGCACAGAAATACAGCGCTGAAAAATGGCAGCTTACAGTGCCTTCCTCAAAAAAAGCAATAACCTTTTTCTACATGTAATTGCACTAAATCCACCAAGAGCACATAATGGACAGGAATACAAAATGAATCACAGCATTTCTATATGAAACAGCTGTTCCATGAACTGGCCATGATGATTTTTGACTACATGCCTACATCTGTAGTTTGGAAACAATTAGCCAGGAGCAATTATTTATCTTGAGTTGTCACACTTTTTTTATCAGCTCTTTAGGGGGTTCTCTTGTAATCGTAGAACTTGGAGAGCTGAAAAAGCAGGATTTTCCTACTCCAGCTGGACAAAGAAATAAAATGCAAATCAATGACAGCGTGTTTAAATAAAATTTGTGACATCCAATTTCATCCATCATTTTCTTCCTTTCCTTGTTAAAACAAAAGAAAATATTACATTCTCACTAAGACTCAGGGGATCTCAAAATATATGTAGTAGTCACACCAGTATACTGGAATCAGGAGAATGCAAATAAATCCTATCCTTCATTGCCTCATACTTTCCACTCCTCTAATTTGCAGTGGTAAATTTGAAATCCGAATAGTGTCATTTTTCAGCAAGCACTGAGCACTCCCGCGTGCCTTTTGCTGCCACTGGGACATGCAGCTGTGACATCCAACACCTATGCAAATCTGGGCCGAGTTATCTGCAGTGAGACAACTAATGCAGCTGAGAAAAAGAGTTGCTTTACCGTCTCACAAGGGAATGAAATCTCGGTAGTGAGCTGCTGGCTCTGTTAGAGGTAACTCAACAACTTTACAATAGTGTAAGCAGCCTTAGGAATAGGCTAAAAGTCATTAGGAGGGTGGTTTTCAGAGCACATCAGGAGACAATATAGGGCACCGTCAAGCATTCAGGAAATCATGTTCAGGTTTTATAAACCACACATGCAAATAAGGCCTGGTAATCCTCAAGCTATGAACACATAAATAGATTTAGTATGTGTAAACCATTGTGTAACTCAGTTGGAGAATTGATGCTGTCTGGGAAAAGATGCCAGAGTAAGTAAGAAGTTTCTGAGTACCCAGGACAGACATATCAGGCTTTCTAATTTCACATGTCTGAGACAAGAACCAAGACACAAATGTTGTTGACGTTAGACATCATTTCCCAGGACATCCTGAGCAGTTAGCCAAGTTCAGCACAGCTGCACAAAAGAATTTGCTGTCGCTTGTTATTAAGTTATCTGGCTGCTTAGGTACCGGCCACAGCCTCTGGACAGTTGCTCTTAGTGCTCAGTTTGTAAGCAATAAGCATCACTTTTCGGGAAACTAACAAGGGTGAGACGTTAACGGCCCAAGTGTGTATTAAAAGGCTGTTTCCTTTCAGAACTGCATTAAAATTTGGGCTTATACAGTTCTTTTAAAATTAACTTCTTTGTTCTATCTATGACCTTTTTTCTCCTTTTTATTTTTTAGAAGCAGCTTTTGAACATGTCAGCAGACTGGGGATCTGTTTGTGTTTTCCCTCTTTCAGTCTCCTGTTCTGAGTTTTGATTCACTGGGTGCTGTCCCCTGCCAGGCTCATGCCCTCAAACAGTCCAGCACTGCTCCTGCTCTCACTGCACTGCTGCTCTTTGGCCACAAATCCTTTTACAGGAAAGGGGCCCTGGGTGCAGCTGCTATAGGTGCACAGGACAGGCAAAGCACCTCATCCTGAATGCCAAACACGAACACTCTGCCTCGCAGCTCAGGGGGTAATGAAAACTGAAGACACAAAGGGATTTTGCACTAGATTTCTGAAAAATCCAAGCTGAGCTGACAATCTAAGCACTTCTCTGTCAACAAAGGCTGCTTGGGATTTACAAACTAGCTGTCCCTCCTGAAGAGCCTGATTTATTTGGTATGCTTTGAGCAATCTTAATGTATGCCAAGTTTTTATTCACAGACATGGCCTTTTACATAATACCTGAACAGAGGGTTTGCTCAGGAAGTGGTAGACCTGAATTCCAGGCTTTTCCCTGCTGAGGAGGGCTGAAACTACTGCTTCTACTTCCTGGGGGAAAATGCAGAGCCTGCAAAGGACAAACCTGGATTTGAGTGGAAGAGACCTGGGACCCAGTTTCTGCTCCCTGGGATGTTCAAATATCTAACGTCAGATGGCATCTGGATTAAAAAACAGATACAAGCCAGAAATAATCAAGGACATAGAGACTGGGACGAGGAATACATCACTCTTGGCCAAGCTCCATAATCACTAGGTTAGATAATGATGCCAGTCCTCTTGGCAGACCTTATTTGCAACGTGCTAGTGCAATTATATTATTTCAGTTCTGCAGCAGCTTGAATGTCTCTGCATTGCCCCTCCATGGCACAGTGCAGACGCACTTTCTTCTCTTTCACTGAAGTAGTTTGGTACAAGCTGTTATATTCCCTGGGTCAGAGAGAAGTTATGTGTAATAGTAACGTTAATGTAACTACTGCACCTTCGCTATCGTTAGGCATTCCTATTTGGGACTGTACATATCCTTGGTATCCATGGTACTGCCTGCACCTGGAACAGGAATCCTTTCCATTAAATTTAAAAAAATATTCTATGATTACAGCAGTCATCCGTTTAATTGGGGCATCATACCCCCCGTTTCAAGTAATATTTAATTAGGTTGCAGTAAAAGGAAAGCAAAATTGAGAATCCCCTATCCAGGAATGAATAACCTAAAGGATTTTAGAATAAATATCCTCGAGGATTTTAGAGTAAAAATGATTTGACAAGGAATAGTATGTTATAACTCATCTGCCCTTGTCTTTTCTAACACATCTTACCCTCCCTACAATGAGGATTAGATTTTCTGGACAGCTGCATTTCCAGGTCAGCATCCCAAGATCAGGGAGCATGCAAGAGGCACTGCTTCCTTCCTCCTCCTCGCTGGGTGGAGCTTGTGGTGTACAAAGATTTCTGCCTCTCACTCAAAGTGCCTATCTGGGGGAAAGGACATTTCCTCCTGGCCTACTGAAGTGGCTCTGAGCACACCAGCTTCCAAAAATCACACCCTTGAGCCCTACTGATCCTGTGGGGTATCAGGACAATCGAGTTACATGCCTTGACTGCAAGCATGAAATCTCTTGTATGTGCTTAGAGAATCAGCCCCCAGTTTCACTCTGTGCAATATCCCATCTAACTGAAGCAGTTTGGGCATAGAGGCACTCGGCTTTCAAGGCACTTGGATTTCATAGGAATGGACAAGCACCTAAAATTCAAGCATCAAAGACAACTAAATGACTTCCTAGGAGAACATGCATCTACTTTAGTTAGTTCCCAAGAGAAGCCACTTTCCCAACCAGAGTCAAGTAGCTGCTGCAAGGACTACCTGCCATGCAATTTGTGTCCATGTCAGACACTTGCCAGGAGACAGAGCAGTGCAACATTCAAAGTGGGTCACCAGAGTTTTTTAAGTTAACCTGCCTTTGACTCACACTCCACCAGATTTAGCTCATTTCCAAGGAAGTCTGTCACACTGAATGTGCAGTTTTTTAAACCTGATGTTATGGCTGTGCTATTATTGTGCAGCATGTGTTGCTTGCACAGCAAGATTAGAGATTCGTTTCCAAAATGAGGGTCAAATTTATAAACCTGCATACAGTACATTGTCTTTAATAGGATATTTTTCCTTTGCACTCTTTCCTGTTTAATGCAAAATGAAACTCCATTTCATCTTTAGCAAACCTTTCAGCTGGAATATAATTTTGACTAATAAAACATCTATAAACACCATCACTTTTATTACGCGTGGCTGTACGTTGATAACAACACTCGGCATGACTGACAGCAGCGAGGTCACCACGGACACTGCTCTTATTAAGAAGAGACAAAAAATTACATTCCAGTAATTTAGAAATACTTCTTTTCTCTTGAAAGGGAAAGTGAAAATAAAGTATTTACAGATTTATTCCCATGTCAGATGCCATGCTTATTACTGGTAATATTAATATTGTTATAGTTGTAACAGCGGTGCTTCGAAACAGCAGCCTGAGGTCAGGGCTACTGAGGTCAGAGAGATGCCTGAATAGAAATCATGGTCCTTGAAATTCAAGGCCCAGAGTTGGAACAAACAAGGCACACAAGAGTAAAGGAAACTGTTTTAGCTCCATTTTTAAAATAAAGGAAAAGAAACACAAGAAGACAAATCTTTACCTAGTCTCAAGGACTTTGTCATCTTTGGCATGACATTTTCTGTATCTATTAAGCATAACAAAGGCATTAAAAAGTGCTAGACTAGTCAGTCCTGAACAACTAAAATCATATCCATGTCCTCACTAATATTTTGCATTACTTATAAATTTTTATAGACATATTTTAAATAACAGTTTCTATAAAGACTGATCATACAGCAGACTGCTGTGCTGACGTTTTTATGGTTTACAAAAAGCTCTTGAGTTCTGGAATTTCAGCAAACTGCAGCCCTTATGGAGCACATCAATTTTATCTGTGCATTTTTCTAGCCAACTTGCATTTTCCTCTTTGTGCATGGGTGTCAAAAACTAGTATATGGGTTGACCCAACTCAAACCAGCTGTATGTTTTCTTGTTTGAATTATTTTTCTATCACACCCTGCTTTTGCCCTTTGCCCTTCTCCATACTGACAGCTTTGCCAGAATAAATCTTTGCTGTTCAGCCAGATGAGGAAACACCCAGCAAACAAGGTTATTGTCCTTTTTTGCCCAAGTATGCATAGCCCAGACTGCTAAGTCCTGACCAGTGGTTCAGGCTGTTTTCATATCTATTATTCTGCATTATCAAAGGGTGTCTTTGAGTCATCTACTTGTAAGCCAAAATTTTGATAATGATGCTAAAAACTAAATCTTCATGTGGCAGGATGCTTTGTCTCAAATACGTACAACATTATCTCCTCTGAGTCCCAGATAATTTAAAAGAATCTTTCCAAGATTCCCTGAGTAACCTAAATCCAGGAAGAATAAAAATGATACAAAAGATATAAGAGGCAATAAACCTATAGTTCATCGTAGCCCACGGAGTGCTCCCTAACACTTGTTGTTTTGAAATTACTTCTGTCGCAGTGACAAGCAAGTGTCTGTGCTTTCATCTGGAAACAAAGACTGAATTATTGTCTCTGATGTCAAGGGAATGTTTTAATTTCTTGTGTTACTGTCACTTGAAAGTGTGTCCCCTAGCCTGCAGATGGAGAGAAAGGGCTGGGGTTACACACTCACTAGTGTTCCCCACGGAGATTTGTGCCTGCTCTCTGTCTGAAACTCATCACTGTGGCTCTCACAGATAAGGCATGATTTCATAAATACAAGCATTGGGTTCAGCTACTCAATGTTAGACCTCACGGTATGTTTCTTGAAAGTGCTCCTTATAGGGGCTATTTCTTTGGAAAATTATATTTCTTCATGCAGTATTTGCTTCTAAAGAAGTGTCTTCTTCCACTCTGCACAAACGGGGAGATACCAGTTCCATTATATCCCATCCCTTCTTAAAACTATCACTGGAGAAAGGATGGGATTTCCACTAAGATTTTAGCTGATCAGAGAATGGGATGCAGAAAAGCCCTTCCTGAGATGGCTGAAAATGTCTAGCAGTAATATTAAGGCTCCAATCACCAATTCTATGTATATATATGCACTAAAATACATAAATAGATTCTGAACCAATGGAAGTCAAGGGTTCATAGCCCATTCTTTTGTATTTATAACAGCATTTAACCAGTATGAAATTTAAATACAACCCTTTCCACATCTCTATAATATCTATATAGACATGGCTCATCCATTTAGTTTTTTAAGACATCCGGTTTGCTGAGACTCCCTTGCCTTTCCTCTCACACATACCTTGCAGTCCCCTTTAGAAAGAGGATTGTGAAGTTCCTCTGGATGCCACTTGCTTTCTTTCATCTCTGTGTTGAAAAAAAATGTACACATCTAAGGGTGAATACTCTCAATCTGGTCTGCAGCTTTGGACTCAGAAGCAATTTGGGGTTAATATTTTTGTTACAGGGTACTTTTTTCACTGTGGAGGCTTAGCTTTCCTTAAACCTCAAATCCACAGCTCTCTAGCATTTACCTATACCTTCTAAAGAGCAGGAGTGAGTCAGTGAGGGTTGGGCTCTGTCCTGGACATCCCTATGGTCTGTAAGTTTCAATACAGAAATGAAAACACCAGCAGTTTGAAGGGACAGAAAACAACAGAATGAATAGCAGGATGCCAAAATGAGATGGCTTTCACTGTTACCAGTTGCAAAGAAAGAACAAAAATTCATTAATCTGGTTCTTCAGTTCAGTAGCTGGGTGACAACGTATTTCCATACAGCCCGTATGGCAGGCAGGCAACATTTTGTTCCAGTAGCTCAAAGCTAATGAGCACCTCCCTTCACAGCATGTATAGCCTTTAGAAACAGAAGAGGGTGACAGCGTTTATACTGACTATTTTGCTGGCACGATGTTGTTGCATAGCTTGGGTTCTTCTAAATAGAGATCAGTGTTATCTGTACAGTCATTTTGTAATAAAACATGCACCATAGCAAATGTTCCCAGGTTGTATAAGAAAACCTTACATAAGAACACCTGATACTAAGAAACGTCTCTTACTCAATACATATAGAACACAGAAAGTCCCTTTACATGTTCATCAACCCCTCACTTACAAGTAAGTAGCTGTGTAAGCATAGGTAGCAAAATACTAACACCTCGAAAGTCTAGAGACCCTCAGGAGGATGGAGAGCCCCACCCATTCAGACCCCATCTCTCCCAGCAAAGGAGACAGCAGAGCAGATCAACAAATGGGCAAATTCAAAGTGCTCACAGCTCCTGGTGTTTTGCTACAGTTGTGTGCTCAACAACAAATACATTCTTGTCCTTGTCCTCTGCAGGTGCTTTGTTCCCAGAAAACAACTCTTGCTGCAACAGGGCTCAGAGATCACAGTCCTTTGTCTTCCCAAACTAATGTTCAAAGTGAGAAACAACAGAAAAGTTAGAAGCCAAAAATTCATGCAAATGCATTCTATGGAATTCAGGGAATTCAATGCCACAGGACATCAACAAACTGAGATACTGCAGGTAGTTCCACTGTGTACACAACATACAGGCAAAAGCTCATCAGAACTCCTGCCACACAGTGCAAAATCTAAGGGGTGAGAAAATGAGGTTCCTTTCTCTTCTGTAGTGTGGTGATGGGTGCAGTGCTGGGCACGCAAATGCTGCTTGCCCTGAAGCACTGCAGTGGTCACCTGCCTGATGTTCCCAGGTCTGTGGCTTGAATAGGCACAGAAGGTCCTGTGACCCACAGCTCTCCAGAGACACATCATTGATTCAAATTGTAAAGTTCCAATGTTTGTTCCTAAAAATTTGTTTTCACTTCCACTGTGTTCCATTCAAGTATTTTGCCAGCACACTGAGGATTGTACTTCACATCTCTAATGCTTTTTTTCTGATTTGAAGCATGTCTTTTAACCAAAGTACATAAAAGTTACATTGCTATTAATAGACTATGAACCACTAATGCAATTATCATTTTAAGCAAAAAATAAAATCTTTTTTTTAAGATACTAATCCACCATATGTACCATTAGAAAGAACAATATAATTTCCTGCATATTTAAAAAAATTAATTAGAACTTCACTTTTCCAATTCTTACTAATTAAAAAAAAACCCCACAGATTAAAAATGGGTAAAATAAAGATATTAAAATATCCTTATTGCCTTCGAGGCACTGTAATTTTAGATAATGTTATTCTCCTAAACTTTAAGTTGTACTAATTCTTCTCTCTCTACTTCCATATTATTCTCCTCAGGCACAGATCATGCATTTCCTCCATCTTATGCTTCCACTTCAAGTTTGATTTTTCCTAGGGAATGGTTTGTTCAGCAGCAAGCAGGCAGTCATTTTAGCTTCTTTATTCCCCTTATCCCCCATTCTCCTTTTGTGGATCTAAAGGATACACCTAAGGTGAGTTGAGACACTATTTGTAAGATCTTTCTGTCCACCCCCACTCCAATAACAATAATCACAGAGAAGGTGTCCTTGTTCTTTCCTTGCTACCAGAACACTCAAGATTGACAACTCTATACCGAGTTGCTCAGTTAATCATACATGTTCTGGTGGAAATTATTACCTTTATTGCAAAGCTGTGTATAGATAGAATTAAATGCTCATCTTTGCAATAAAGAATGTACTCTTCTGTAAAATAATTACTCCATTATCAGGTCTGCTCTAAGTATTGTGAAGTTGCTAGTAATTTTTCTCATTCTGTGAGGATTATAAAGAGAACCTGAATTTCCAAAGTACAGGATTTAAGACTATCAATTATTTTCTTCATGGATCCCTCCCTTTCCAAAAGAAAATAATCTCCTCTGAAGAAGGTGTCATTCTTATGACAACAGAAGGACTGCAATATCACACTTTCAATGAGAATGTTAGACCTGATTCAAAGTCCAAAAATTCGAACTACATGAAAAGTGTCCTATTAACATCAGTGAGCTGTTCATCAGCTCTACTGAACAAAAGCTTCCCCTCACTTAAGGTCCTGCTGATAGCTGTCAGGCCCTCGAAAGTTTTGACATCCTGGTTCCAGTTACATCAGCTCCCCCAGTAAGACTTATGCAGATTTTCTGCCCATCTTCACTGGTTAGGTATATTCCACTTTCCTCACTTCAGAAGCATGTTTTATGCAGCTTAACTTTTAAAAGCTTATTAAAATGACAAGCATTATAGAGACTGTGCCAGCAGTAATACCCAAAGTCATAGCCCTTTTAAAATAAATAAATTTTTGAAACCAAAGTTTCCCCCATGCCTTGCAATATATGTGATAGTAAAACTTGAAAGAAATTACTGTTGTATAATTATCATTTTCTGAAAAAAAATACCACTAAAATAACTTACAATTGTGAATGTTAGGTGTGGCTGAACACATTTACGCCTTCAGAAACATCAGGAAGTTTTTCTTATTCTATAAACACTCCTGAGAACTGAAGGGCTAAACAAGGCCTCCCTGCCAGGTGTACTCTTTTATGAAATAATGTATCACAGGAGCATGTCAAGGAAAAACAAAATTAAGACGCTTACAAGTACTGGGTGCAGACAAAAGAGAAATAAATACTCTGGGACAAGAACACAAAACAGGAAATCCAGCCAGGAAAATGACAGTTAGGTAACAAGCCTTACAAGTAAACCAGATAAAGGAAAGAAAATAACATATGTATGTTGTCATGATATCCAATCCCCCACAAACCAGTTACTTCCATTCTTTTGCATCCAGAATCATTGTTGCAAAATTTTGTGATTTAGAAATGGAAGGTAAAACAGAAATCATGCTGAAAACAGAACTGTACTGGAAAACGTCCCTATCCAACTGAGCACTAAATATTTATCCCCCAGAGGAGAAAAAAGGCCTTAATCAAAGCTAGTCCAAAACTCACAAACTTTCAATTCTCTCTGCTGAAAGGCAGCGAACAGCAATAATTCAACCCACATGAACCAAAGCTGAAACATTGTCCCTGCCTGTGCCCAAAAAGAAGAATCACAGTATGAGATACCCAGGACTTTTCACAAAGGGTTGATTTTTGGTTCACCATAATCTGTAACACTGCCACAGGCTTCCCCCCACCATCCTCACAGCCACTGCAGCACCATGGAAATGCTGCCAGAGCCAGGATAGAGCGGGTAATGCCAGCTGAACCCAGAAAAGCCAAGCCATAAAACCAGCAGCAGCTGCAGCCTTCAGCCCCAAGCCAGGCTTGCTGACCTTGCCAGGGCAGCGGCTGAGCCCCTGTGGTCACGGCCTGACCACCTCCAGCTCCCTTGTGTGCTCCCTGGTGCTGCACAGGAGGAGCAGTGGGTACCTTGGGATGACCCTGCAGGCAGCAGGAAACTCTCCCATGGTTTGGAGCACGGGGTCTTTCTGGACACGTTGGCTACAGTGTTTTCTGGATACTCACCATCCCCTTGAAGGACATGCTGGTATTTTGATCCCAGATGGATGCGTTCTGCTCCTCCAGCTCATTAATGCCAATCTCTTCTACAATAAATAAGCTCGGTATCTGGTCTTCTCTGGCCTCTCCTGGATGATTTATGTCATGGGCTTGCAATAAGTCATGCTGAAGTTTCTCTGACCTAGATTCAGTCCAATGTTGTAACTAGTTTGGTGACTTCTTTCCAGTCTTTCAAATCCATTATTCAGCAAGCTGGTGCTGATGATGCACTTTCAGCCAGGTTGCTTTCATCTTTCATTTTATTAAATGCAAATTGGATTTGAAAATGAAGGCGGACACTGCTGTAATCATACTGGCAGGTAACAGTGTTACTCAGCTGTCAACAGAATTCAGCCTAAATAGATCATGGCACAAGAAAGAAATTGTATCAATGACTTTCCTTTGCTTGTATTTAAATATTACATCAAACCTATACTGTCACAGGGGACAAAAAAGTGAACAAAAGTTGCAAAAATAGCACTCATTGTATATCCATTCTCTTTTCCCTTCCTCCTGCTCCTTAGCTAATCCAAGGGGAGTTATTGCAGCATGAAATTTGTGTATTGTTTGCCAGAAAGGTAGTAGGATAATAATAAACCAGACAGCACCAATGTCATGGGTTCTACTTTATATTACTGGTTTAGATAAACTAATTAATTGAAATATCAAGAGCGTGTTTTACATATGAATATTCTTGAGTTCCAGACAGCTAAAAGTAAATCAATATAAAACACTAGCTACAGATATATACTGCTAACACTGCTTTGCTTGCCCGTACGTTATTTTGTAATAAAAAACATTATGGTCTGCTTTTGTAAAAGTAACTGTTAATAATTAATCATTTGCATTAACCCTTTCTGAGCAATATCCTTACATAAAATAAGAGCCAGCTGTGGCACAATCAAAAATATAAATGAGTATTAACCAGATTTCAGCAATTAATTTGATGAGTCCTCATTCATGAATTGGACTGTGTTAATTTTTCCTATCTTTGCTAACATTTTAATACTAAGGAACGTCAGTGCTCATTGTTCTTTGCTATTGATATGAAAATATGCTGAGACTTTTGTTAGAGAGTGTAGTATATAGTAGTACATAGATGCTTCACTGTATTTTTTTGCAAAAGGGCAATTATTCCCTAGAAGGAGGAAGGCAATGCGACTACAATGCCCCCAAAGAACAGACCCAATACTCTGAAATGTCTCAGCACAGGACACAGCATTTAGCACAGTCCCAGATGGAGAAAACCCCACATTTTCTTTAAGTGGGGACATTTTATTAACAAGTGGCAATGTCATAAGAAGATGGGAGGGTAAACATCTGCTCTGAGGTCTGGCAAGATTCTCCCAAAGCTTTAGATATGTCATCAGAATAATTCCTGACATGTCTCATTTATTCTGTTCTTCTGTGCAAGCACCAAAGTCTGCTGTCAAGAGTCTGTCTCACTTTGATTGCAGCAAGCAGCTTTCTCCCCACTACAGAGCTATAATTTTGTGTGCTCACCACTTACTACAAATGCTCGCAGGAATGGAAATGAAATTAAGTACTTACATTCTGCCACCCTTGCAGTGCAATGAAAAAGCAGAAGGGAGTAAACAATCCTGTTGGTATGGTCAGAAAGGGGACTCAGCCTCTTGCCTTGACTCTCTCCTGGCCAAGACACAAAACTCAGCAGCACAGTCCATTCACAACAAGCTGCCCCCATACCCAAAGGGTTTCAGAGGTGGCTGCTGCCCTAAGCAGGGTCATTGATTCCTCATTTCTCTGCACATGTTCCCTGAGAAAACTGAAATCAAGTTTCTCCATCTTCTGGGGAAAACTTCAACTCGATAAAAAAAAAGTCATGAAGCCAAGCTGCACAAATTGACCTCAGAGTCAAGTACCTTCTCCCTTCCAAAAGCTGCAGAAATGTGTCAAAATGCCCCCTCAAGTCCTCACACACACCTGTGCTGACAGAGTCCCAAGCAAGTTTGAACCCAGGTGTCTTGCAGTTGAAGGATCTTGATTGTTACAGGGGTGAAGAAAGAAATCAATCAACTTTGCATATATGCGTATCTATCTCAATATTTGTGCTTTCATCTGAAGAAAATTCTTATTTATTTGAAACAGTTCTAATCTGAATTTCTTAAGGGTTCCTTTTCTTTATTTTAATTCCTTACCAGACCATTCAAGAACATAAGAAAGTGTGCTGTGTACACAGGTTATATACATATATCCAGTGCACTTTCTACACGGCTCTGTACTCCATCTCTAACTGAGAGCCTCAGCGATTCAGCATTACAAGAAAAAACACAATATCTCTAATAAAGTATTCTATACTTGTGTAATCTGGCAGGTAGATGCAAGAAATCCTTCTGGCTTCTTAAAAAAATACAAATTCTTAAATACATTTTAATGCCACAACTCACTCGGCTCACAATCCCTCTGCTGTGTCAGGGATTTCTCTGCACAGGGACACGCTTCAGCGCTGGGGTCTGGCTCCGGGAGCAGTACCTACTTTCCCAGCTGATGCAGAGCAGACCGAGGGCTGTGCTGTGATTCGAATCAGGAGCCTGCAGCAGAGGGCACTGTGAGAGCATCAGAGCTGCAGCCCTGCACAGAAAGAGCTGGAAAAGGAGAAGGGACATCCCCCCTCCCCAGGGGACCCGTGTGCCGTTCTAGCCGATGCTGCTCTCCTTTCCCCTCCTGGAAAGGTGATGGTCGTTCCTCCGAGCAGGTGTCAGGAGCCAGGCTGCGTTATCGCACCATGCTCAGAACAGCAAGGCCAGCTGAGCCTTTACTGAAAAGCTGCCGCTGCTGAGAGCTCCTCCCAGGTGAGGTCCCTCCTGGTCTGGTTCATGCCTAGTGCAGGCAGCCTCTCTCCAGAGCAGGCAGCTGGGAGCACTGCTGAGAAGGTGGGCAGAGTGCTGTAAAACCGGGACCCTGGGAACTGGGACTCACACTACCAGGGAGTGACATGTGCCTGTACAAACCATGGATGCATCTGGTCCATAAAAGCTGTTTGGGACTTTGCTGGCTTAACTTCCAAATGTTCCTGGGAGAGACAATGCCATTAAAATACGGGTTTTATAATCAGTCATTTTCATTTGGAAGCTGAAGGCAGCTCTCCCCTGTTCTGCTTTTATACTCTGCACTATCAGATATTCCCAAACACTCTACAAAGAGGCTAAGCCTGCGGAGCTGAGATAGTGAATATTTACAGCAGTGCTCAGCAGCCAGCATCTCTGAATCCATCAACAGCTCCTTGCAGGAGGAATCAACCTTGTCGTTCCCCATCTGCACAAGTACTTTAAAGAATAATTTTAGGAAGCAAATGAACCATTGCAGAGCCATTAAAAGAATTAAATAATCCATAAGCAGCAGTAAAACAGTACAATAAGGACCGCTTAATGTTATTAGAAAAGTCAGTTGTGTGTGGACAAAGGCTGACTGAAAAATGAGAAAAATATTTGTTCACTGTGAGTGATCTACAGCAGACCTACAGCCAATGGTACCAGATGGTGGGGCTGGTTTTTTGTAAACACACCTCTTCTAGAACCAAAAAAGCCTGGTTAATCGACCATGGATCATAGTCCCATAAACTAAGCAAAGCTGTGCCTGCCCAGCACCATTGGCAGACGGTTCCCATTAGGAAAGTGGTAAAGTTCCTGGGTTCTTTGGGAGGCATCTAGATTTACTGGGAAGCACACAAAAAAAGGAAATGGAGTAATTCTGAATAGATCAGGTGATACAGAGAAGATCATATTCAACTTTCCATGTCTGTGTTGGATAATACATTTAATTTGAATGGACAGTCTTCCTTTTAATTCAGCATTTTTAGTCTTTCATCAAGAACACAGGGATACAGAACCAAAGAGGTGTGCAGCTGAGAACTCTATCTCACACGGACTGGGTTCATTGTGTTAACCATGCAAAGGATGTTGATTCTCAGTTTGAACTGTTATTTGACAATAAATAATAGCATTCTTAACTCTAGCACTGTGATGGTATTTAATCCATGGATTTCAAAAAGCTTTTTTACAATGTAGAGGATGAAAGAAATTTCCAAAGCAAATAGGCATAAAATATTCATCAAGGGAAAACTCTGACTCTAGTTGCTAATCTACAACAGCCTTCCCAACATGTGGAACATCTTATTTTGTTTACTGGCACGGGATCACAGCTAATACTGTTGTCTGTCACTTGAGGATTAATGACCCAATTAATGACCAGCAGCAGAGCAGCTCTATCCGTTACAGCATATCACAACCAATTTCTAATTTTGACCCTCTGGAGGAAAGGGATGCCATCCAGAGGGACCTTGACAAACTGGAGAGGTGGGCCTGTGCAACCTTCAAAGAAATTCAGCAAGGCCAAGTGCAAGGTGCTGCATCTGGGTCAGGGCAATCCCAAACCCAAACAGAGGTGGAGCAGACAATGGATCAAGTGCAGCCCTTGGGAGAGGAACTTGGCGTTGTTGGTGGATGAGAAGCTCAACATGATCCATCAATGTGCATTTGCAGCCCAGAAAGCCAGCTGTGTCCTGAGCTGCATCAAAGGCAGCGTGGGCAGCAGGCTGAGGGAGTGGATTCTACCTCTCTACCCTGCCCTCGTGAGACTCCACCTGGAGCGCAGCATCCAGCTCTGGGGCCCCAGCATAAGGACTGGGACCTGCTGGAGTGAGTCCAGAGGAGTCCCCAGAGATGCTCAGAGGGCTGGAGCACCTCTCCTGGGAAGACAGGCTGAGAGAGTTAGGGTTGTTCAGCCTGGAGAAAAGAAAGCACTGAAGAGACCTTAACATCAGTTTCCAGTTCATAAAGGAGGCTCCAAGAGAGCTGAAAAAGGACTTTCCACGAGTCCCTGTAGTGATGGAACAAAGGGGAATGGCTTTAAACTTAAATAGTAGTTTAGAGATTAGAAAGAAATTCGTTACTGTGAGGGTGATGAGGCGCTGGAATTGTTTGCCCAGAGAAGCTTTGGATGCCCAAGCATTGGACAAGTTGAAGGCCAGGTTGGATGGGGCTTTGAGTAACCTCGTCTAGTAGAAGGTGTCCCTTCCCATGGCAGGGAGGTTGGAGCTAGGTGACCTTTAAGGTCCCTTCCAACCCAAACCATTCCGAGGTTCTAAGAATTACAATGTAGCTGACAGTATCTTCAGGAACATAAAAAAAATTCTGGGAGTATTTTTTTTCCTGGGCTCACAGAGAATAAACTTTCTCTGACCACAAGATGGCCCTCATGGTATATTGTCTGTGCCGTGGTATACAGTATCCTTGCCTTATTCATCATGCATAGCTTGCAATATTCTAGTTTCATTTGTATATACGTTTAGTCTATTTCTCCCTGCTACCTTCTGTTAGCAGAAGAAAAAGCAAAATTCCTGAATCTGTCAGATTAATTCACACACTCTGGGGCCAGTCAGACCAAGTTTGTGGCTGTGCTGTCCCAACACCCTGGCCCCAGCACAGCCACGAGCACACGCTGTCACTCCCCACTGCAACCTCCACATGGCCACACGCCCCACAGCGTAGCTACTGCACACCCACGGCCACTGGGAGAGAGAGCGGGAGGAGAGTCCTTTCCCCATCACCAGGGCTGGCTGCCACCACGTCAGATGCCGGCTAAGCAGAGCTCCTCTTCACCCTCCCATCATGATGTTTTGCATCTCCTGCTTGTCATTGTTTTCTCAAGGATTCTCGGTATTGCTTGGCATATTTGACCTGGCATTGTTTCATTTCCTGTGTTTTCTCTCCAAAAGCCACATGATCGGGCACAGTATGTCAAGCAAGGAAAATAAATTGTTTCATTCAGTCTCTGGCTTACACTTCAGCTGTAGTGACAGGGCTCCGGGGTATCTCTTTTTAAGGCTTCTGCTGGTCTAAAATTGGGGAATTTCCATAAGAGCACTCCCTGAAAGGTTAGATCAAGGTGATTCAAGGCAGGCCAAGGAATTAAATATACAGGCTCCTGCCTAGAAACCTACTAGTTTCCTGACTGTAAGTGTTCAAAATTGTAACATGCTACAACAAGGAGTGCCAGCAGGATGAAGGACAGCCCTGTCTCAGCCCAGCTGAGTTGGGACCATTTCAGGACGATGTGCGGCTAATTTTGTAAAGTGTAGGGATATCCCAGAATAGGAGGGGTAACAATCATACTTCAAATGTGTCTCTTGAACAAAAGATCAGCAACAATTTATGGTCCATATATTAGTCAGGTATGCCTGTTTCCCATGGGCCTCCAGTGTTCCAAAACGGTGACAACAAGCACAGTTGAAAAAAAGCAAAGAAACCACTATAAATTTCACTAGAGAATGTCTTGTTGTTTCTAATTCTACACTGTGTGGTCAATCTTTAGGACTTCTCTGTTACTCATGGCAAGAAAATAAACTGCAGGTCTTTCCATCCTTTCTAGAAATGGACTTGAGGGTTGAAGTTTTGGGGATGCCGAACCTGCATCAGGTTCACCCTGCCCAACTTCACTCTGTGTCTCATCTCGGATCTGTGCCTGCAGCTAAAATGTAGATAATTCAGGCAGTAATGGTAATCTTTACCAGTATATTTTTTACCAATATCTGCATGGTTGACTGCTGATCATAAATCATTCAGTACAATGAAAAGCTTACATTAGGTATAAGAAAACAGCAGTTCTCTAAAGGATGCATCCTTGAGCAGCTCCAGAAAACTTAGCGGAAGTATTGAAAACACACTGAAACAATTATTTCTTGATTATCACCCCAACACATAACTTGAATACAAAAAGAAAACACTGTATTCTGTTAAAGAGCAATAAATTCTAGATCTGTAAAACCAGAAATAATTCTTTATAGAGAGATAACCTGCCAAAACCAGTTATAGCTAAACAGCACAGTTATTTCATGCAATCAGTGTACTTTTACATCCCTTTCAGACTGCTGAGGATGTTGACTGATGCCAGTAATGCAAATTAGGAGTTCTCTATAAGGAATAAAATCTAATTCCCTCCTTCCCTAAGGAAAAAAAAAAAAATTACTTGTACAGCTTTGAGGAACTGAGTTATGATATTTTCATGGCATATCAGCTCTTAAATTTCTGACCTGTAAAAGAGTTTGGAATACCAAGAGAAGCCAAGAATTAAATGTCCATATATTAGACCAAAGTCAATTTAGCTCTGTACTTTCTCTTGAGTTAGTGACTATCCAAGAAAGGGTGGAAGAAGGGAGGAAGCATCCTCCCCTGCAGCTCTCTCCCGGCCCTGTTAATGCTGCTACTGGGCCTGCTGAACTCTGCCAGTACTGAATTCAAACCTAAAGGCTGCATATTTCTCTCAGCATTATTAGTTCACACACACATCAGTAAGAGGCTTCTACAGTCCTAAGCATAGGATGATCTATAAAGTGCAAGTCTCCTAGGAAAAATAGATCTAAAAGAAATTTTCCTTGATTTCATGGCAAATCTGAAAATTAGCCTTGGGTTTTTTCATTGTTTTCCTTTCTTTCTTCTTTTTTTTTTTTTAAGAGTTCTTCAAGCTCTCGCATGAATTTGCAAGTCACAATGAATCAAGCTACATGTTTACATGAACTTAGAGTACACACTCAGCACCCTCATATGCTTACAATCAGTAACCTGGCTGCATGTCTTCAGTTAGAGTCTGAGTTTGAGCTTTTAGGTCACTCTGAATGTAAACCATGGAGGGGAGGAAATTCAAAGCAAAAAGCAAATCAGCAAAGCCTCACAGAAGCTATGCTTCATCGGTTCATTCCAAGGTCAGCAAAATATGGCTGCATCTAAATCTGAACTGGGATTATTCACTATTGCAAAGAAAATTTATTGATGACACTTTCGCACCAAGTGTAATAAACCAAAGGTAGCTGCAGAGAAGTATAAAATAAACATTAAAATGTTTATTTTATACATTAAAACAATTTCTGCACTACTGCAGAAAGAAAAGATGCAATTAAATCACTTCAGGCTTTTCTTGAAAAGAAGAACCCACAAAGGTACCTGTAACAGGAATTAAACACCTGTTCTTTAAAACCCTTTTTTTTTCTTTTTTCTGTAAAAGAAAAAAAAATACTTTCCATTTCAGGTTATTCTGAAGTGAGTTTCAGTTTTTAATGGGAAAGCTGGCTGACCTGAAAGAACTTGTTTAGAGAACCTATTATGTTATTTTCTACCTGTTTGAGACATGAGTTTCAACCACAAATTAAATTCCATTCCCAGGAACTTTGATTTGAAAAAGAAATCCCAGAAATCTCCAAGACAGCCTCTGCCATTACTAGCAGCTTTCAGCATCCCAGCTCCCACAGCTCTCTTCTACTGCTGAAATAAGACCATGAGTTACCCAAAATGATTGTCTAATGCTGGCAGCTAGAACAAAGATTTCATTGAAACTACTGAAACTAATTCCTTTCCATGATGTATTGAATGGTACAAGACATTGTATCTCATTGCACACGCCAATATTTTGCAGACCATTTCTCTAAATGATGATGTTTTTATCACAGGTCTTCTGTTGAGAGGATAATATCTGTCAACAGAGATTCTCTCTCCACACCAACAGAGAACCACAGCACAAGGCTGAATCTGAGAAAGGAGGCTGGGGAGTGCCCTGAATGCACACCTTGCACCAGAGTACCACGGCACAGTGTAGTACACTCTCATCTCGATCAACATTAGATGGAAACACTTCTTGACTAATCCATTATTGTTAATGCACTGTCTCTCCTTCGTCTTATGATAGTACAAATCAAGAGTAATGGCCCAAAAATTAATATTAGTACACAACCAAGAAATTAACATAAGCTGGTGAAAATCAGAATGAAAACTGAGCAGCTTGACTGAGTCTTCAGTGAAGATCAGCCTGTCAAAATATTATATAATATCAATTACTGTTACTTTGTTCTGCTGTGATTATTCTGCTTTCTTGCAAAAAATATCACAGCTTTTCAGAAACTCTGAAACATGTTAAAACTACAGTGTGCCTTTTAAAAATCCACATCCTCAAAATTTTACTTGTTCAATCTGCCAGTTTGAAACAATACTTCTTTGAGAACACCTTTAAGGTCAGATCTTGTAGAATGACTGGCTATTTGTGGATTCTCCTTGGAAATCATTTGCACTGTTATTCCCATATTTGCTTCTCTGAAGAAATGTAATATCAAACACACGTATATATAAAATCTATACCCACATATATGTGCATACTTATTTATGTAAACATCCTCATACCCTGGCTTTATTTGATGGTCTTTTGCAGCTTGTGTCCACAGAAGTGAACAGCTGCATTTGTTCCAGCAACATCCATCACAGAAATCCTTCTTGATGCTGGGTACAAATAAACCAGCAGCAGCTCCCTGCTCCTGTGCCCCTGCACCCGGCACAGCTGTGGGAAGCAGCTGACTGTAGCAGTTACACGATTTATACTCTGTACAAAGGCCACGAGAGCCTCTTCAGCACCTGTAGTACAGGCAAGCAGAGCTTAGGCACTGCTGGGGTACTTAGATTTTGAGGGTTTTGAACAAAACTGGGGACAGATTTGGGTACTTGTTGAAACAACTTGCTCCACTAAGCCCCAGAAAGGTGGTTCTCAGGGGAGGGCATAGGGAAACATGGTATGGTAGAAAGGGAAGGGTACAGAGTACACAGAGCACCCTCTAGCAGAAATGTCCTTTTGAGACAGCCATCCCTTTGAGCTGCAGCCAGGAGCCCTTGACTATCACATATTAACAGTGCAAGTGTGAAGAAGACTGCACCAAGTGTTAGCTTATGGCATGTGAAGGGTAAAAAATAAAATCTTGATGATATATACATCTGTGAAAAATAGCCTTTTTTTTCAGTATTTCTGCAGCATCATACTTATCAGTTATTTCCCTAATCTTTGCATTAAAAAACATAGCCATACCACTTCACTGTAGCCCTAAGACCATTTCCTATTCCACTGAGTATCAGCCTTTTCCTCCTCCAGGGTATCTATTATTCTGCAGTGCTATCAGAAATGCTGCCTGGTAGCAGCCCAGTTTTGCTCTGCTTTGATGCTACCAGACCATCAGAAAAGGTTACACACCTTTGTGGGAGCATAATTTGACCTGATGACCACTTATTACTGGTAATGAAATAGAAATAAAGAACATGATTTGACTTCCAGGGCCAAAAATTAATTTGCTAGGCTGGCAGTTACAGGAAAAAAAAAAAAATCTTTCCATTTTCTTTAGTTCCTGGCACATCATTTTAATAGATCTCTGAAACATATTTGAGATTGAAATAGGCCTTTAATGTAGATCAAATATGGGAGACAGGGAACTCTCTGCTTTCAATATTTCAAAGTTATCCTTCCTAAATTGCAGTAAATATCCTTACTCTCTTTCCAGACTCTCTTTGCCCGGTGTTCTCGCGTTAACCTATTTAGCTGCCTGTCTGACAGTGACTAGAGAAAAGGCATCATTTTTTGCGGATGTTTGATTCAACAAAATCTTGGGCAATCTCCTTTGACAAGAACTTTAAGAAAGGCAAGAGTAAAACTTTGTAGAGCTCAGAGTCCAAGGATAATCCACCCTACTCCATCACAGCAGGTCTTCCTAGGGCATGCTAAGCATTTCCTCATTGCCACTGAGGGAACTTGCACATTTTCATTGCCAGTACTGAGCAGTAAAAAGACAAACCAGCCCAATTTCAGACATGAAGCAAACATGCCAAAAGTGGGCTTACATTGTCTTCTTGGATACTCTGAATTGGTGTGACTAAAAGAGTGAGGCTGAGCCATGGTTAAACTCATTTCTAGTGTTAGATCTGTTTGATCTGGCTGTGTGAGGTGCCTAAGACCTATCTATATGTACATATTATTCCCCTTGCCAAACATGAGGTTCAGTCTCAGACTGCTTTTCGTTCTGTCCAATATATTTATAGTCAAGAAGACTGAAAGAAACTGAACTTCAACAAGACACCAGAAAGTCACAGCATACTACTAATACCACTAATAGTAGTAGTAATAATAAAGGATATAATACTATGAGTTGTGTTTGGAAAGCTCAGTGGAAACCCCAATACTGCCATGATTTACTTTGCTGGGATCCAGTATTCATAGCCAAATGTACAGCCCTTTACCGTAGGATTCCTCTATAGAAAGGAAGCTTCTCACTTGTTCAGAAATATGACTTAATTGTGCCAGAGAAACAAAAAAGCACTTTGAGAATCCAATAGCTTGAAACACACAGTTGCTGTTTCCAGTTCTGGATTCATTATAGCTAGAGACCAGAGTTTTAAAGTGAAATGCTTTGGGGTCAATATTTGGAGAAGCACATGCCTCTGCTCCTGGCTCACTTTTTGAGTATACACTGTACCATTCCTCACAGCTAAACGGCTGCCCAAGAAGGATCATCACTACATCTATTTAATCACAGTATTCAAAAACATGTGCTTTCCAGATATCTTATGGAATGAAGAACTTCAGAACATTGTTAAGTTCTAAATGTGTCTTCTCAGTCCTTGCATTTATATCACCAAATGCTAACTCCATAGATTCCCTCAACTTCCCAAACTTCCCTAATAGCAATCCTTTTTATAAAGGCTACTCTAACTAGACTGCAGCCTTGGATCCAGTTCCTCCTCACCTCCTCAAGGATATGTGGATTTTCTGGTGAAAGCAGCACAGCAGCACTTCTAATGTGTTATCATTTGCCTTAGTTCTTTTATAAAATATATATTGTCATAGTTTAGGAGAACTGTATGCATTAGTGGAAATTTAAGGTAACTTAGAAATAGACTTATTAAACCCAAATATCCTACATCCATCTTCCATCTGGCTACACAGGCAATTCATAGGTTTAATCTATAGCATAAAATCTCATTTTGTCTACAATGAACCTGTCTAATTCCAGGTGGATGGTATTAGTTTTATTACCTTCTTTAATTATTCCTACATAAAACAGTAAGTTGAAATTTTGTCAAAGCCACTTACTTTGCCCTAACCCCTCACATAAACCATCTTTTGGAAGAGTGTTCAGGTAGAGCATCAATTCCTCACCTGCATGGGGTGTTTTAGGCAATACTTTTCCTTTGTGTAACACCAGTGAGTGCTACAATGCCAGTCCCAGCAAGCTCATTTTCCTTTTTACCTTCATTTTTCTAGTTGTACTTTTTGTGGCAAGTTCCCTGATGTTAACCAACATGTCTCACACCACACGTGGTGGAAAAATCATCCCTCCTCCCTGCTCAGTATACACTTTACCACTGTATTAAATACTATTAGATTCTCACTCAGAGATAACACAAAGAGCCCATTCACCCTTTCTCCTCAAGGTGCAGAGGGAAAGGACTTCATGAGTACATCTCAGTTCTAAACATTTTCAAGATGACAGAGGAGTTCATGGTTTCTTTTTTCTCATTTAAACACTTTAAGAAGGGCCATGGGTCAGATTCGCATTAAGGTCCTTTTCTTTGGAAATGCTCTGTTTCCTATAGGAAGCACAATGGCTCATATGACTTAATTCTACCTCAAAAACTAACAAGTAAATGAACAGAGAATACCTGAATAGCTTTTCAGTGATCAAATTGAGTCTTTCACCAGACAGGGTCTAACTTATGCAGCTTTCTTTTGTGTGTGAAAAATCCATTTTTCTTTGCTCATTTAACAGTGAAAGTCACCAGTCCCAGGCTGTCACTGAGGCAGTTATTATATGCTTTGGGTTTTAAAGCAGTGCTCTTAACAACACTATGAAACTGAGCTACCTCAAAGAAGCTTTCCCATTTTCCTAGGAAGGGCCAAACATATTACGGGGGAAGAAGAAGAGAAAAATAAGTACAGCTGGTGAGTGACAAGAGTATCATTCACTATGGATTTAAAGGTTTTGACACTTATTAACGTCAAATCCCTTCTCCTAAAAGACAGAGATTCCTGGTAAGACAGATTTATATATTCCACATTGTAATTTGTTCATAGAGAGTGGAAGAGATCCACATTTAAGGGCCTGCTCTGTTCTTCGGGACTGGAATCTCATTCTTGCATAAACTCCATAGCTGTCCCATTAGAGGAGCTTTGGCATCTCCCTCTGTTCTCTAAAAATTATGAACTATTCCAATCAAGCCTTTACATGGAAAATATTCTCAAATATTTATATGTGTATGCATAAAGTGAGGCTATAAGTACAAAAATATTGCAAATAGCAAAAACATAATAAATATTTTAAGGAAGGGGGGAGTGGAGAAGGGAGGCAGGTTTCTTGGCTTGCTGAACACTTTTAATTGAAAATTTGGCAAAAACAAGAACAACAAGAAAAAGCACATTTCCAGATGAATCTGCTCTTCCTAAATCTGGTTTGGGAGGAAGCCAGCAGAACAGAGAAATTAGAAAAGCAATATGACTACACATTTCCCACACTACAGGTCACAGGAAAATTGAATGGTTTTCCTGATATTAGATGCTCAGTCCCACCCTTCACTGGTACCCTGATGATGTAAAGCTCTACCAGGAGGAAAAATGTTGAGAAATGTTTGTTTCCACAGAAGCCTGTCCACTGCTAAAAAGAACATCTGAAAACAATGAACCCCAAAACAGACATGAGAAAGTATAATTTGTGTTTTACCTTTGAAATATCATCTCAGATATATACTGTGATTCTGAAAGAACAAAGATATCACCAAATATATATACTATAAACTTTTTTAAAAATTAGATTCTGTGTCTGAAGTAGTTTTGCCATCTCTTGCTTTATGGCAGCATAGAAGAAGGAAAGCAACATTTCTAATGTGTTATCATTTGCCTTAGTTATTCTATAAAAGATATATTATCATAGCTTAGTTTAGGAGAGCTGTATACATTTATGTAAATTTACAGTAATTTAGCAGAAACAGATTTATTAAATGAAATATCCTGTATGCATCTATTACACTAGTATTTATAGAGCTAAAATGTGTGTTAAAAGAATTTCATATGTGTAAACATAGCTAGTAGAAATAACCTCTGAACAGATAACTGCATTGAGATCTTTCCAGATGTCCACAACCAGTACACATTCTACCAAAAACAAAAAAGAAATAAAGCACGTCCTAGAGCTTTAATCCTACAGTATTATATGCCAGTGTCCCATTATTCAATCCATTTAACCTTATTTTTGAGGTTAACTTCTGTCAGTAAAAAGACATTAAGACGCTCTTCAAAATTAGAGCAATATCCCGCCGAAGTCCCCAAAGTTCAAACATGAAATAGAACACAGTTTTACAGAGATGTACATCAAAATTGGCTTGTCAGGATAATTTGGTGTTAGTGGACTACAGAGCAGCAACACTGGTGAGATATTTACTAGTGATTAAATTATTCAATACTGATTGATTCTTTACAGGAAAACATCCCTTGAGTCCTGAGTACTACTTTTTCATCATGCCATCTGAGGCTACACAGCCTTGAAAATCCAACTTCGTATTGAGGTCTTTCCCAAGCCACTGATTCACCACAGCAATCCCAACTTTGGCAACTACCTGAATGTTGAGTGTTAGACTGGTTTTTCTCCTAAAATACATTCACCCCAAGCTCTGCACCACAGAAATCAAAGAGCATTTTACAGTGATGTTACAATTTCCGTCCTTGAGGATAATCAGAATTTGACTGTGCAAGGCCCTAAGCAACCAGATCTAAAGTTAGACCTACCTAGACTGATGATTTGGATCAAGCAACTTCCTGAGGTCTCTTCCTGCCTACGTTATTTTCTGATTCCCTAGAAAAAGAAAAAACAGTAGTTAAAATGAAAAGTTGCAGAAGCAGAACATGAGAGGTTTTCACAGCATACAACAGAATTGTTGATTAATTTCGCTAGAAATAACATTTTTAAGTGAAGGGACAGAAATAACAGCTGGAAAATATTTTTTTGAAGTGTTACTCAAGTGTTACTTAAAATGGTCAAGTGAGCCTTTCAAGGCACATGATAGCACAGACTTTATATACATAAATTCCTCGCCTTCTCCAGCATTTTAAAACAGACGTTCCAATGTTCTACTTTTTCCCCTTTCCACATACATGAAATGCCCAGGTTATCCAAGTTAGCTTCTTTTTCTTTTTTTTTTTTTTTTTTTTTTTTTTTTTTTTTTTTTGTTTGATTATAATCAAACAGCAAAATATCTAAAGGGTACATCACAAATTCTTTGAACTCAAGTGGGGTTGAAAACACTGGAACACACTAAATACCTTTCTTTCTTAGCTGAGCGCTAGGATGTGTGCAACAATTCCAGGACTGTTTAAAAATTCAGAGTTTACAGGGGAATGGTAAGGAAAGTGCATGGACATTTCTGGTTCAAACATGTCAATCTTGGTACTTTCACTGACAAGCACAACAAAGAGCAGTAACATGAAATTCACTTCTTCACAGGGCAATGCCTACAAGTCTCAAAGCAGAAAACACTGGAACATTTATCAGCAAGAAATACTGAGCTCTAAAGCAGATAGTTAAGGATAATTTACATGTCAATACAAGAGCAACATTTTTTCAGAAATTTCCAGTGAGAATTTTTACTCATAGGGGAAAAAAAAATCTATTGAAGATTTAGATGTGAACTGATAGAAAAAAAAAAAATCATCAACAATTGAGAAATTACATTGAGTTGTGGAAGTTCTGATTAAAGAGACAGGCTGAATATTGGATTTTTCTACAGAAATCCAGCTCTCCTGCAACAAAAAAAAAAAAACAACCGCTTGAACTGAGAATATAAGATTAAAAAGAGAACTCTACTTTCACCTTTAATTTTTGGCAAGCTACTTTTGTTCTTTTGTGCCATAGTTTCCTGGCTCATTAGAAGTTTTAAACTGGTTGATTTTTCCATGCCCCATTCTGTCTCACTGAGGTTTGGTGTCCAGGTGCCCACACCTATGTTTAGAAGCTCATCACACATTGCTGCCAAAACAAAGTCCAGAAGGGATGCCAGCAGCACCTTCCTCTCCCAGGCTCCAGCAAACCACCACTGAAGCACCTGAGCAGCAGAACCAAGCACAGTAAAAGCCTCAGCTGCACCCAAGATGAAGCAGAAACCATCAGAGCCAAAAGGGAGAAAGAGCAACTCTGTGACTCTGACCTTTGGTTACAGGAACACTGTGACCAGAATGGAAAATGAAACACACAGAAACAAGGACAAGATATGTGACTGTGAGGCAGGACAGAGCCTCCCAGCAGATCCACACCCACCTGTGGGAGGGGGCTGGGTGCTCCCCCCTCTGCAGCCCCCTTGCATGCACCTCTCACTTCAGCCAGACAAAAAAAAGGCCTCTCTCCCTTCATTCCCACCCATGCCTTATCAGCTGAAACTCCTGATTAACTTGCATGCCAGATTGTAGCCCAGAGCTCATACTCTCTTAGAGAGAAGACAAGTAGCATCTCAATCATGCCGACTGAATATAAAGAAGTCCTGCTTAATTATAGCAAATTACAGTCGTATGTAATGGCTTTGATATGACTCTAGAGCCCTTCAGAATGAAAAGAAAACCACAGAATACTGGAGGAAATCCAAAGGGCCTTCTCTTGACCAAGGATAAAACATCACTATGAAATGAAATTATCATCTGATAATACACTGCCACCACTTCTAATAATGCATTTCAAGCAGGTTTCTAAAAATATTTTCAGGTTAAAAGGAAATTCCCTACCCGAGTAACACTGGCTTAAGAGTTTACTAGACATTCATATGTTAGAAAGCAGGAAAGTGACACATGTTCTTTATAAAGATCAAGTATGGCAACATCACCCAAAAGAGAGAATACTCCCACACAAAATTCAGATTAAACCCATTCCATCAGGAACCTAAGGTCAGAGTTCATGGCAATATGTTTGTTTACTCTTGGTCCCTCACAGCCTTTGCCACATCTTTACATAGTCAAAAATAGCAGATTCTCACTCAAATTTTCAATAGAAATATCACATACCTTGTTGCAATATGCAGCCTGTCCTCCAAGGAAGTTTTCTGCTTCAGATCCTGAGTGGACCATTATGCCAACTACCACCAAAGCTGAAGGCTTAGTGCTCTCCTCCACACTTGTGTCAAAATCCCAGAATGTTGTCTGCTGAGCAGGGCATGCAAGCATGTCACGGCACAGAGTGGGATAAAAAAAAAAAATTTTGAAAAAGACATCTTTGCAGAAATTAAAATTATCATTTCCCGATTATTGTGCTAATTTTTGAGATTGTATTTTGGTAAGTTATATTTGTAGTTCCTCTTATGTCTGTTTAAGAAATGTTATGAAGAATGCAAATTATCTGATTTACTCTGAGAGGTTTGATAGAGGATTTAATAGTTGATGAAGATGCAGGAGTTGTGGAGGCTATTTATTTACTTCTGACTTCTTCAAGATCTTCCTAAGGCTCTGCACAGATGCCCCAAAACTATTTCTACTCATCTTTTTATATAAATGACAGCCTGGCAGAGAACTGGGGACTGTTCTGCTGTCCTTCTTCCTGAGGATGCACACCAAACCAGATAACTTTCCTGTTCAAAATCTATTTCTCAGTTTTCAGAATTAAAAACATCTGGGTTTTCCATGTCGACTTGTGATATTTTGAAACTGCTCTGAAATAAATGAAAGATCATTTTTCCACTGCTGAATATTCTGACCAAGGCTGAAGAGTAATTTTGCAGTAATTGGAAACCAAACATTATTGATTGTAAAAAAAGAATTTGAAATGGAATTGGCTTATTAAGTCAACATGTTTTTCAGCAGCAATCCATAATATTAGTTTCAGTAATGCTCCTAGAAAAAGTCAGTCAGTGTAATTGAGCTATTTCTGCCTGAGGCACAGGACTGGGCCCCAGCAGAACCATGTTCTATTTCCCATTTAAGGTGACTGACCTTCAGCACATCCGTGTCTCCCTGAGGAACAGGGATGTTGACTTGCAAAGGGCTTTGTGATGAGCAGGTGAAAAGCACTTTATCACCTCTTAGTCTAATACTTACTAATTAATGACATAATAACTAGTTTGGTCTTGTTGCTCGTTAGGTCTTGATGTGCTAATTGGTTTATCGTGATGGCTTTATTGAATAGAGCACTGCCATGAGATTAATTTCCCATCAATGAATAATACACAAACCGTTTCCTTACAGCCATGTAAAGCATGTGTGTAAGGCTGTATGACACAGGCTTTATGAGTATAGTCTCAAGTACTAAAAAGCCAAATTTAATCTGCATCCAGTTAGTTCTTTCAGAGAGAAAATGTGTGAACCTTGTTATCTTAATTGACTGACTGAGTGGAGGTTTCTCCACCCATGACAAATCCTATCTTCCAATTCTCAAGCCAGTAATAAGGCATAAAATCCAGTAAATGAGCCTAGTTTCTTTACTGTGCGTCCTCTGAAACCTTCCTGAAACTCTACTCTTCTAAAATTTTCCTCCTGCATAAGTGATCCTAAATCAATGTTATTCAAAGATGTAGGAATTTCCTTCACAACATGTAAGAGAAAAAACCTCTAAGGTACAGAAACTGTTATTTTACTAATAAATTAATAGCCCTTTTCCCAAAAACAGTATTTTAAACTACTGCTCTGATCCTAAGAAAGAGAATATAAAACATGAAAAGTGGTATCCTTCAGCTGAACTTCCTTTCTGAAATGATTCTCTATTTTTAAGTGGATATCAGATATGATTCACAGTATTAAGACACACAGTTTTTCTGAGACTTTGAAGAATGAGAGATATCATTAATTTCTCTTCAGACTGAGATAATTCATACAGGGCTTTGTGCATGACAAATAGAAACTGCTTTTCCAGTCTCAAGCAAACAGGAGATATTCAAATGAGTGTACTGTAGCCAGGGCTGAGAAGAGCAAATAAATTTGAATTCCAAATAAATACTGCGTCCTCCTGATGTTTTTTCTTTGCCCACCTCCCCATGTCAGTCAGCACATAGCCACCACAGAAGCCAGAGCGCCAAAGCTCTCTCCATCCTTGCCCTCCTACACAGCCCTGGTACAGTTTTATTCTCTCCCCTAGGCCTTTCCCTGCCTCAACTCTTCTTTGGTAAGGACAGAACTAGCAACGAGCCAGGCAAAAGCACGCAATTATATTTGTGCTGAGTCTTTTGATGCTCCCTGATTTCCAGCAATTTACAGGTTTCTCCTCATATTTTACTCTATTTTTTCTTACTACAACAGTTAGAATATACTAGACTGGTTTTTTGTGCCTGCTCCCCACTTAGGCTGTTCAAGCAGATTGCAGATGGTCCTAGAAATTTTCTGCAAACTTTTTTTCATCTCTGTAATCTTGAATTTGTCACAATTCTTTTTAATTCATAGCAAAGAGAAAAGCTTGCTTGGAGATGTTCTGAAGCAATTTTCAGTCATTTTGAAAGTATCTACCCTAACATACTGAACCACTGCCAGGCCAGAGCATTGAGATCAAAGATTAAAAAACAAAATAACTCATGCTTTTTTCATAATTAGGAGGAAGCAGGTGTTTGCATTGTTTCAGGACATTATTTCAACACAGCACTATATTGCCTCATTCTCTATTACAGCATTTCCATGTGACTATCCATCATGTCCATTAGAAACAAAAAATACACCAGTAGTTAATTATAGTCAATATATAATTAACTCTAAGATTTAATAATAGGAATTATCCCTAAATAGCATGAAGAAATGAATGTCAGAACCCAGAGAGTGCACTAACACCCAGGGAAACGTGGATCTTAATCAGGGGAGAGCAAAAGTGAGAACTGGCCATCAAGCTCCTATCTTTATCATGAGTAAGACAGTATCCCAGCAGCCACTGTGTGTTTAAACACAAACACGGTATAAAACTACTGAAAACCCACTCTATCTTCTGTATCTATGTAATACATAAATTACCTTTTTTTTTTTTTTGCTGCTCAGGAAAAGTGAAAAATTAAAAATTGTGTATATATATATACGTTATTTACATATACATATAACATGCAAAAGTTACAGCATCTTTTTCCTCCTTTTTTGTATATGCTCATTGGTTCTGAACGACAACATCATCATAGCTTCTACTGTAACACCTAAGAACAAGAGAAAATGAAACAGGGAAGAGTTGAGAGAGAGAGTATGAAACAGGAGAAAAGGCAGACTTAGAGAAGAGAGAAAGTTAAACAGAAGGAAAAAATAGTTTGTCTTGACATTTTTTTCACTGCAGTTTCATTTCATTCTGGTCTCTACACTAAAGAGAGAGATGCTAGCTGAGGATAGTATCTTCACAGCTGATTGGAAGAATCAGCCATTTTTAGTTTACAAAGAGGAACAAATATGCTTACTGGACCAGCCACACTACACACATGAAATGTGCTACAGTGAAAAGGCACTCGGTGCAACTGGTGGCATAGAGAAGCTCTCAAGAGAGATCTATGAAACTTCTTGCACAAAATATAAATCACATCACCAAAGCAAAGCAAGCAAAGGCCAATTGTTCCAGACACCTGCATTCCGCTCATCAGTTTGCTGATCACACCCTTGTGATGCAGTTTTGTTAGAAACCTGGTGATTTCCAACAGCCTTTCATTAGCAGTAAAACCTCCACACCCAAATTTGTTCAAGCGTTAGAAAACATACGGCACAAATGTGTAATTTGAGTTTTGTGCCTTTGCTGTTGCTGTTAGAGGCCACTTTTCTCCTCTGACCCCAGATGGAGACAAGAAGTAAACACAGACCCAGTGATTTCCTGCTGGGATTGCCTTGTTAAGGTTTTTCTGATTTATTTTGTCATGTAAACACTTTCACATGTGTCTGACCACCTCCTCTAGTTCCATTATATTCCTCTTCTCAGCAGGAAATTCTTTGTGCTGGGGATTGCTTACTTGGGGTGAATGCTCCTTTTTCACGGAGCACTCACAGAATCTGAGGTTGTTATACATTTGTGTCTTAAAGGCCAAGTTCTCTCCCCATATGGCAACCCATGTCATCCCATCTCCTGTGCATGGTGAGCAAAAACAAAATCCCAGGCAGAAAACAAAACAGAAGAAAGCAGCGGAAGACTGAAAGAGCAAGTGCCAAGTGACATAGAAACTTAGAAATCCTTTGAAGCGAGTCCACATCAGACCATGTGAAACTGTGGAAAAACATATCACAGTAGGCAAAAGCAAGCTAAGACTTTTCTTTTAAAAAATGTCCCAACAGCGTTAAAGTAACATGAAATGTGGGAACAGCGGAAGCAGAGCCTTTCAGCAAGCAATGGGAGTGAGTGAGAAAAAAGACAAGCAGAAGGTAGAAATATTCCTGGATATTTCTATTTCTGAAACTGTTTCCTCTAAGCCTTGGTCTGGTTAAACAGAATTAACTGTGATACTCTGTACTGACACGACACCTAGTACCCTCAAACTTATAAGCTATCTTTTTAGAAAGCATAAAATGGAAGTAAACTGGGACTATTTTAAAAGTAAAGACTCTGAGCTCTTTCAGACTGCATTACATTTTGGGTCTACCATAGGACACACACAAGGACTAGAAATCTTAGGAATTATTTGCTGGCAAGCAAAAGTTAGTCACGTTTGAAGGCTGAATAGTATCTTGACACCAAGGACAAGAAAGAATTCAAAATAATGTGGGAGATGAAGAGAGAAATTTGAACTTCAATCCTCAAGACTGTAAAACAAAACAGAAGGGTAAAATATCACTAAACAAATTGCTGTATTTGGGGGAAGATGCAAAAACTTCAAAGGATTCTATCGCTTTGCAAGAATTTGGGAATATCAACAGAGTTTTCACAGCATAAACAGAAAGGATAACCAGAGTAACAGTAACTCCAAGGAATTTTTCAGTAACTGGTGAATAATATTACAGCAGAAGACAAATGGACTACAATCTGAAAGGCAGTACAACATTTAAATTTAAAGGCATACGTTCCTGGCTTCACAGTAAGCAGACTCAAATGCCAAGCCAAAGGAATACTCCAAAGTGCCAAAAAGTTTCCAGATCATAACTGATCTTTGCACATTTCTACTGCTTCTCATTATCTGGAATTTATCATATTGTTCCTGCACAATAAGTACAAAAACTAAGTTTTCCACCAATGTATTCCAGCAGATGCTTTTTTTCAGGCACCTTAAAGCCTCAGTTTAAAATAGATTCAAATCTGGAAGACACTACAATGAAGTACTTGCCAGATCTGATAGCACACTGTCATGCAGTGGCATGAATTTAAGCAGCTCTCAGCACAGTGTCATTTCAGATGTGTTACTCCAGTTCTCTGACAGAATTAGATGAACCATCTTTATCAATGTTTTACAAACTGCAGAAACTACAAAGCTCTATCTCAAAGCAAACAGTGTCAGTAACTAAGTTTTATTTAACTAAAAACTCAAAACATCTGGTCACATTACTGAGAAAATGCAAATATAGAAGAAAATGAATGCAAAAATAAAATCCACATGATAGGGGTCTGCATGTAAAGCTAATACTACTGTCGTGGATATACAACAGCAAATAGTATTTTTAAATACATCTAATAGTATATTCCTTGGTCTTTAAATTCACCCTTAAAAATGTAAGCTATCTAGTTGGTGAAAAAAATCGAGCGGGTATCTCCCAGACGACAAAATTTCCATGTGCTGTTGCATGTGCAACGATTAGGGGATACCCAAATATGCCTCAAAGAGGAACCTTTTGTAATTTATTTCACAAATTATTATAGATATAACATTAAAATTCAGCTGCAGAGCATGTCCAAATGCCTACCAACAAACCTGTATTTCACATACCACAGAGAACACACACATCCAAGAAATCAGAAAGGCAAAAATAAGAAAAACATGTGACATCCCCCAGTCAGATTTGGTTAATAATCTTTGTGACTAGAGTTATCCTCTAAAAGGTGAAACTTGAAGACTTACACAGTCAGTAAAGTTTTAGGTCTTACATGACTATCCAGGCCCTACCTGGTTTGTATTTGCCAGGAACATTATTATACAGACACTATACAAAGGCAGCATTATGTTAGACAGATAGTTTCCAGGCAATGCAAAAGAATCCCAAAATAAGATTAGGTTAAAGTAACTTCACACTGGATTTTCCCATTCTCTTTCAAAAACGATGAAGAAAATATTTCCTTACCATCTGCCCTGGTACAGCTCTGTTTATATATCATGTCAAATTTACAAACCTCCCTTCATTTGATTTGTTGACACAGGGTCCAGTAAAATATTCTGGATCATTAACCAGACCTAAATATTTTTTTCTGTTTTGTTTTACATAAACATGTGGCTGGCTGGTTGGTTTTAATTCAGAATTTTTCAGTCATCCTAAAAATGATACAATATGCTCAAGGCACGCTTGAGAATAATTTTACAAAGAGGGATTTTCCTGTTTTACACATTAAACCTGTGGATCAGATGGAAAGTATGACTAACAGCTTGTTTTCTTGTTCTGCTCTAGACCTTTTCAGGACTCAGAAAAAAAAGCTGATTTTCTCTTTTTGAATATCTGAGACACAGAGCACATCTCCAGCTGTTCCTGCCATCACCCAGACAGACTTTGGCTGTTCCTCTCTGCATGAGGAATTTTTTCACTGATGCAAAGCAAACAAGATGAACTGATGGTCCCACAAGAGCAGCAATCCATGATTCCATCTTTCTTCACGGGGAACAAGTTTCTACTGCCTCTCTACAGTTACCCATTGGGCTCTGGCTTCATAAGTGCTTGTCTTCCTTGCTGAGAGCTGGGCTTTAAGCACCCTGTCATAATTTCAAAATCTAACAGATATAGTGATAGTTTCTAGTGATTCCATCTGTTCAGCCATGAGCTTCATCCTGCTGGGATTGTAAATGCAGATGGGAAAGAAAATTACATTCAATTGTTTTGGGTTTGGGATGGGGATTTTTATCTGTACAATCTCCTGAGTGCAAGTGCACTCCCTTCAAGGTCCTTCAGGATACCACAATGGAGAGATGGACACACCAGTACTTTGCTAATTGGTCCTATTGTCTGAAGCCACCTCTCACAACATTAAAAGAAAAACCAATGTCATCTGGTGAGGGGTAGCTAGAAATTTATCATATTAGAAAATATTGACTCAGAAAGAAGAAAAAAACCAATATTTTTAATAAAATATTTTTCAAAAAAAAAACCAGTTGAAATCATCATCCCTCTTATCTCAAAAAGAGGTAAAACGCATTCAGACTTACTGCTCCTGGTCAAGTTATTTGTCTATGGGCTTACCTGGAAAACAATATTTAGCTGAAGGAATTACAGAATTACACACAATAATTCAAAATGCATCAAAATTCCTGTAACACAAAGGCTTTGGGTTTTCAGATGCACTATTTTAATTTTCAATGGTTTTTTTCTCTGACAGTAACCAGCAAAACAGAAAACAAACAACTTCATTTAGAAATAAAAGTAGCAAAATTAATAGAGATCAGAGTGCAGGAAAGAATAAATATATCTTCATCTTTTCCTGTATTTAAAACTGACTTAGAACAGTGCAATGCCTTGCACTGCTACAGGCAAAGTATCACATTTCCCATGCGATTTCCTAATTATAACTGAGTAAAAAGATGGTCAAAATTGCATACAATGAAATTATTTATTAGGTAAATTGAAATCAGCCCAGAGTCAAAACAACCTTCCAAGATGAACTTACAACATAAGTAATAAAAGTATTTCAAATGAGGATAATAATACGTCAGGCTAAAATGATGCAAATAAGAATCCTTTTTACAGAGGAAAGAAATGTTTTGTTCTTCCCTCTGCAGCAATAAAAGTACCAGTTGACTTTTACATTGATGTATTTTATTTACACAGATTGTTTTCACATAATTAATTGTTCCACACAGAATGTGTTTCTTCTCTTGACATACAAGCCATTATAATAATTATAAAGGGAAGGGCAAGGCTTGGATCTTTCTTCAATTATTTTAAATTTAAACTTTTATGCTGTGTTATACATATCTATGTTCGTGTGTGCACATCTGTTTGTGTACACACTCTATTCAGGAGAAAAAAAATGTTTAAATAATTTGTCTCTTTCACTACTTCAACATTGCTATTAATTTTGAACATTGCATATGCATTATCATTTGGTGTATGATCCCAAGAAAGTATATATATCTGTGATAAAAATATGAACATCTACAAATAGTTAGATGTGATCAGTTTACTGCTGGCAGTTATGGGACTAGCAGTATCTTATTTGAAAGCAGATAAAACTTTGGGGTAAGGATAGTTTGAAACAATATTTTTTCTAAAATCAGAGTTTTCTACATATTCTTAAATTTTTCTTTATGTATAATCTGATTAAAATTTATTCTGCAGAACTAGGAAACAGAGGAAGCAGGAAAATGGTTATTTTTTAAGAACTAAAAATATTTCCTCTCCAACAAAAAATTCTAGAAGTTTTATGAGGTTTTAATCTTTTTTGTGCTCAAAAGTAAGTTTTATTTCCAAAAAACAAACTGTACTTTTGACTTAAAAATTTTGTCTCCTAAAATATAGAAGCCAATTTACCTCTTCATCGTAACTGCATCAATGGAGCAACTCAGTGATGGAGGTTCTCCTGTTAAAGCTGTTATTTTTCAGTGTTGTAAGAAAAGGTGTTTTGACATCACAGCCTCCATTTTTACACCAAGCCTGAAGTTCAGGTTTCCAGCAAGCAGCACTCCAAGGACCATGACCTGTGTGTTGTTCTTTAACCTGAGCTCCAAACCTCCTCATTTCCCACACAACACTGTCTGCTTTCTACCACAACCTGTCCCTAACACAGGAACTTCCTATATTGTTCCCTTCATGAAAGACACAAACGTGTTGCAATTCCAGAGAAATTCAGAATGGATACAGCCCAAAGAAAGACTATCTATTTTCTGTCTGGTGAACACCTCAGATAATTTCTGATGGGGTTTTATATTAATCAAGTTTTTTTATGAAGACAAGCTTTTTCCATCACATTTACAACTAATGAAAAATTTTGTTAAAGACATGAAGATTTTAAAATTAAGCTCTCAGAAGTTAGAAAATTCCTAATAATTTAGACAGCCTTTGCAGCCAAATTTCATGGTTCATGTACATATGCACCACAAAGCAATCCTTTGCTTTTTTTCCCACCGGCTGTGAGCCAAATAACATATCATTCCCCGTCAGTCCTGTCTTCACAGACAGCTGAACCACTTTAGTTGATTTTTTCCCCAAAAAGACTCCCTTCAGGAAGCCATCCAACATGACTATTTCAAGCAAAAGGTTAAAGTTTCCAACTTCAGCAAGTGCAACTGCTGGTTGTATTTGGAGTTCTCACGGTGTCTCACAGATGGGCTCATTGCCACCTCCTTGCAGACACGCAGACAGTGAACACCCCTTGTGAGGATTCAGGGACAGAGAATTCATTAGAAGAGAAAAGGGTCCAGCCAGTGCCCAGCTCACCCACCCTCCCCTGCTATATACGGAGCAGGAAAGGGGTGGGATAGGTGATTAGGGACATTACACTTGGGCCACCGAGATCACATTGCCTGAGCCTGATTCATGCAGATGCTCATGACAGCACCTTGAATGACTGTGAGCCACCTGCCCGTTTTGAGATCTGCCTCAGCTGCTATGAATCCTCACTCAGTTCTGCTAACCTGTCCCACAGTGTCCTGTTTCCTGCCTGCTCTCAAGACAGACTACATGTATGTGCTCACCAAGCCTGGCCACCACTGTTTATAAACCATATTTCTGCTTGCTCTTTCTGTTCAAGTCAACATTATACTGCTATTTCATACTTGTAGCAAAAAAATAACCAAAGACAGGCAGGTTTCTTCTGCCATTTGAGCTAGAAATAGGATCAGAATTCCTGCCCCATATAATCCAACCTAACAAGAGGTCTGTATTAAATTTCATAAAAAGGACTTGCAAACAAATCTTATCTCTCTTGTAATTATTAAATCTAATACTAAGTAATATGATTGCATATCATTTGTATGATATGACTTAGATTACCTATTATCGCCATCATTTTAATTCAGCTAGAACATAGAACCAAATTAGTCAATCTTAACAGCATACTAATTTCTTTCGTGTTCATTTGAACCATGTACATTTATTATGAGCCAATTTCCTGAATGAATTCAAGGCCATCTCCTGGATTCCATTACAAGATGCCTGCCTGCCTTGCAAGGCTTCATGCTGCACGGGCACTGTTCCCGATACTCCTGCTACATTATCTGAACTGAGATAAGGTATCACTCCATTGCACACTGGAGCATGAAGTGTTGGCATATCCTTAAATTGCTTGGTGTGGTTTTCTTTTTCCTTTAGATGCTTTTTATTTCCATCACTATGAGAAGAGAATCGAATCCAAGACTGAATCTTTCTGCAGATTTAATCATGCCTCCCTCATTTTAATAGCTATTTAAAAGCATATTAATACCTATTTACATACCTATCTTTATTGTACCACCTCAAATAAGTAATTTCCTGCCTTCAACAAATTATTCCAAGGCAGATAAAAGAAGTACAAGTCAATGCTTTAGAAAGTGCAGCTGTGGCTGAAGTGCCCACACACAGCTGGTAGCAGTCAGAATTTACTAACAGCATCCAGATAATGTTTTCACTTCTAGCTCCTTATTGTTCTCACAATTTGGACTCTGAACTTTATAGTCTGCTCTTACAGAAATGGGGCTGTCCCTCCCAAGTAAACACAACTTGTGCAATGGAGACCAAGGTCTCCTTTGGTTTACTTTCAGGAGTTTTTTTTTTATTTCAAGTTGTTTTCCTTTCAAGGCATGAGAGATAAATACTGCTCTCTTCACCACACATACTTACTGTATAGCACACAGTGTCCACAGCTTGTGATGGTAACAAGGAGATCAGCTTAATTTGATTGAAGAGGGATGTGACAGTTCTCTCGCCTTTGGAGACTTAAAAATACAGCCCTCCATTTCCTCAGGACTTTTGCTTTTCAAATATTAAAGCTCATAGGGCTTTTTGTGGCTGAGTTTGAATAATATTTTTAAAATGAAAATCCTGTGAGCCTCTTTGCCTATTTTGACTGCTGTATCATTAAGCACCTGTTGATTTACTGACATATAACTGAAAGGAAATCCCTTTATCTTCTCACTGAGAATAATGAAATTAAGATAAGGTGAACATAATTAAAAAATATCTCCATGGCTTCAGTGTCCAAATATATTCCTAAACATTCAAGAGAATCAAAAGCCACATTTCTTGGTACATTAAAAAACAGAAAAAGAAAATTAAAAAATCAACCATGGCACAGAGGACAACACTTGAATTTCCACATCAAATAAGAAGTGAAAAAGTAAAATAAATTGTGTTTCAGCCATTTCTGAATTCTGAAGTATAACTGGAAGCTGAACTTCACATAAATCTGTATCACACCTTTCAGGTTATTTCAAGAAACTTTTTTTCTATTAAAATAGAATACAAAAAAAAATGAGAACTAGGTGTTAGTAAAAGGAATTCTCACTAGTGCCTTCAGAACTCTGTGTCTCATTCTACATTTACTAAGAATGCCAAGATCCCACAAGTAAAAAACAATGTGGATAGTTAGGGAACATCTTACACTTGGCATTTTACCCTGAGTGCTACAGTGATACAACAAACAGGTTATATGACCATTAAAAATAGTAATGCATAATATTTTCCAACTTCTAGTGAACATGGACTCTCATTATGTACTACTCAGTTGGGACTGAATAGCAATTTGTGCCCATTACTAATATTCTGAAAATAAACAAAGTTTGTTTTTTTAATAAAAATGTTCATTTTCATTATCTGTCAAAATCTCTTAAAGCTGCCTAAAGAAAATCTTCATTCTGTCTTGCTTTTTTTTACCCACTCCACAATCTCAGCTTTTTCCTTCTGCTTACAGTCCCACAACACTTTTAACTCGAAAGATTCAAGTTAGTTATAATTATCATGCGAAGAGTTTTGAATAAATTAGGAAAACATGCCGTCCAGAGGAATGAAGCTGGCTGGAAGACTTGGATGTTGGCATTACAACACCCAGTGTGGGCCCCAAAGAAGGCATCTATGTTTTGTTGTTGGATGAAAGACAATAAAGTCCTCTAACGGGCTCATTCACAGCCTTGGGATATTTTTAAAGAAGCAAGGATCTATTTTTGTGTTTTATCAAGTTGTGTCAAGAGGATACCTGTCAGATTAGTCTTTTAATACATATGGCATTTTGTTCAGGGATTAATAAATTTAGAGTAATTGCAAAGATTTTGACAAATATTTGTCAGATCCCTGCTGCTGCCTATAAGGAATTTTTAATTAAAAATTATCTTAAATATAAATAAATTGTGCTCTATCCAATCAAAAATAACTGAGCAGAGTCAAAGAAAGTGGCAGAAAGGTACATTTTTAGTGGTGCAAAACCAGCCAGAAACCTGTGGAGCCTGTGCTCTGTGACTGCATTTTTTCTTGCAACCCCCAAATTGTTTTGGTGAAGAGTAGAATAGTGGCACGTTGCCTCATACATACAGAGCTATTAGCAAATACTGAACAGGTTTAGCATAAATTAATACATCTGGGGGGAATGGGATGTCTGCTTACGCATCTTCCCTAGATAAGCAGAAACCTCCCTCACAACCAGAACTGAAGAACTCACCCAGACCCTCCTTTCCTCTGGATGACAAAACTTGAACATACTGTCTTCAGCACGAGACATTACTGAGCATCATTGTTTTAACCCTGCTCAGTCATTTATTTTTCTCTTAAGCAGGCTATGCAGTTGTGGACTGTCATGTTTACTTGAGGCATTAAAGAGGCGAGCAGACTCATGGTGATGTGAATCACCATGGGTGAGTAGCAGCGGAATCCATCACAGTAAATATAACTCATCCCCAAATCAGAACAAGCCACTCGAAACTGGAAGCAGAGTTTACAGCAACTTGAAAAGACATTGGAGAACCCATTTTTAGAGCATGACCACTGTCATTTCTCATTTTGCCTGCAAGCAGTAATAAAAGTTTGTTAATACTGGGGGGAAGCAAAGAAAGGAATTAGCAAGCACAGTTCATAATTTAATTAGTGGCACAGTCCTCATTTTCCCTCATGTTCTCACTGTTGTTCCTTGTGGAAAAAGCAGCGGGAACGCAGCAAAGCTGTTGGGATTCCTTTGGCCAAGCAGACCCTCCTAGTGAGGGGATGGGACTACAGGCACCGTTCATGCCCCCCTAGGTGAGACTTAGTTCTGTCCAGCATGTGCCCTCCAAAGAGAAATATTCTCAAAAAGGTGACAGTCACAACACCCATCCTTGCACTCCTTGATCTGCACAGCAGACAGGCTGACAGGACAGCAGCTGTGAATGCACAGTACAAAGAACCCTGCATCATGTTGCACTCAGTCCTCTGCCATGTGCATTTGACTGAGTGGTTCTCAGTTTGTTTATTCTGTTGCAACTCAGTGTTTTTACATCACTTCTTATTCTGAAAGACACTGCACATTGAGCTTGCTGGTAGCTGCTTACAAAAAAAATGGTGGAGAAGATGAGCATTTAATCATCCCAAATATAAGCAGTAGAGATGGACAGCTGGGGAAAGGAACTAGGACACAAAAGCAGACCAGAAGGGTAACAGGGTCAGTTCTCACTACACCTGCCATAAATCCCCACCAAAGACAATGAAAATACAAAGCAATTAAAATGGAGAAGAGGCATAAAAATAGAGGAAAGATGAAAAATAGAAGTTACAAGACAGTTTGGCATTAGGAGTGCTGAATGAAATGCTAGGGGTAGCTTTTCCTCTTCCTAATGGATTGCTCTGGTGGTAGTTTCTTCTTTAGTAGACTATGATTACCAATTACACTGTTTTTCCATGTGAGTAAAAATAATTGATTCAGTCCCAACTAGGCAACATTTGCATTTAATAAACCTGAATTTGAAGGGGCATTGTTACTATATGTAGATTTATAGAACCTGAGGTCTCCTCAGAAATGAGTCCCACTTTCATAACAAAGGAAATTAAAAAGGATATTTCTCCCCTATCAGGTATAACATAACAGAAGAAATACCATCACAAAATCACCCAGACTTTAATTTCTCTTCAAATTCACAAAATAGTACAAAAGTAGCAGTAGTACTTTCCACAGAAAATGCTAACGTCCCTTGAACTTATCACACTTTTTACTCATGTGTACTCACCTCTCTCTGACATTGCTACACTCCAGGTGAACGCCTTGACAAGAAATCACAGACCACATTGCAGAATGATTTTATTAAGTCATGTGGGGCAGGAAAACTAAGTGCATCAAATAAGGAATTCCTGTTCTGCTCCCAAGAGCTGCCCCTACCTTCCACACAGGCTTGTTTGAGAAATTTCTTTGTTCTGACTGCACATAGTCAGTAAGACTTGAGGTAAGTAGGAACATTTATAATTTAGTTATTACTCTCAAGTGGCCTCAGTCTCCCTGAAGAATGATTGCCTTACCAGTGCTGCCCTCTTGGTAGCAGGTTCTTACAGAACTGTATTTCAAATGAAATGTTTTACTATTTAAAAAAAAACTACTACAGGAGTGACTTTTTTTCCTCCTTTTTCACAATCATCTCACCATCTCGGCTTTAGACCAACGTTTCTCATCCTGGCTGAGTATAAGCACAAGATTTCACCTACCACGCAAGTTGCAGAGTGGATCTGCAGATGCTGGAGGCTGGCAGGGCTTTCTGCTGCCCCACCCAGCCTCCCGAGGATGCTCACACGTCACGGCAGCTGCGCTCGGCAATGTCCCCGGCCCCCGAAGGGCTTCCTTGGCCTCCTGCCACAGCCGAAGCATCACATCCCGACCACTGCAGCATCACTGGGAAGACCGTGGGGAGCGCTGACATGCGGGATTTATCTGGGGGGCTCTCTGAAGCATCCTGCAGCATGAAACAGATGGGAAATGCTGCCACATGGCCTTGTCTCCTGGCAGGGGCACGGTCACAAACACGGACTCCTCTGATGGGGCTCGGCTGCCCGTGTGTGACACTATCATTTAACCCGCTTTAGACAACTTTCCTTGTCCCCAGCCAAGTTTTTTTCCTTGTTTGGAGATATGGGTTAAGATATGAAGATATGGACTAAGCTCATTCATCCAGGCCAGGGCACTGGACTCTGTCAAAAGCTGTTTTGAAATGCAAGGCAGCTACAGCTCTAACTTCCCCCATCTGTTCTTTGAATAATTTTTCTGAAAACAAGTATACCAGACAACACCACACTTGAGAGTTTTTTACCTTTTATGAAGTCTTATTGGCTTGGTTTTGTCATGCAGGATTTTTCCAGATGTTCTGTGATCTCACTCACAATTAACATATCCAGGATCCAAGTCTCACACTAGCACTGAGATCAGACTTAGACATGTACTTTCTATTGTATGACATGATTCTTGATTTGATTTACATTTCCTGAGCCTTTTCTATGTAAGAAAATTAAAAAGGCATGCAAATAATGACTTTGAATATCATTGGCAACTCCTATTTCACTGCTGAACCTTTACACTACAAAATTATCATAGTTCTGTATTTCTTTGGAAAACATGTTGTGCACAGAAACATTCATCCTGGGTTGAGTCTCCTGTTATTCACAGCTCTAAAATTAAAATGGCATTTCTAATTTTTATATCTGAGAAAGAAAAATGAACTAAGCAAAACATAGTATGCATGACCTTACAACACTAATTACTCACTGGAGCCACCAGTACTCACATATAACTGTAACATGGCTTTGACTCAGGATGTTATTTTTCTGCAGATTACCATCCTAAACTCAGACCATTTATCATGACCTGCTGACATTTCAGCACTAGCACGACAATACACAGCACAAACTGCTGACCAAAACCAAGTACAGCTTTTTGACGCAGTAGATGATAGTTCATTACTGGGATATCCCTGTAACAATAACTCATTTTCCCTCGATAAAAATATCATCCTCTAAAATTAGTTACAGTGAGTTGGATAATTCTTAATAAAGAAGAGACACCCAAGTTAGAAGAACCACCCCTGCTTAATTACAGCAAAAAGCAGAGTTACTGCTTGATGACCTGAAGTTTTTTAAGAACAAAAGTAACTTTTAAAATACGAATGATGCTAATTTTCACTTGGCTATTTTGTTTTTTTTACTTTCTTTGAAATCAGAACTCTTTGAAATAGCTTGCAAAGGCTCTGTGGAGAAAGCTGGTTGTTCTCAATGTATTTGCAAATCATATAGTGCATTCCTTTTAGATCACCGGAAGCATGTAAACTATTTCTTGGGAAATAAACTGTTTTGCAAGAGGAGACTTAGGAGAGCAGAAACCCACCAGCCAAACATGGTGAAATGTGAACATTTGTTTGGGAGTGAAATGAAACAGTGAGTGATATTTTATGGAATTATCTTGCATCAAGTTTTAAGTTATTTGGTAGAAGGAAGTAATTTCAAAACATATCAGTATTTCTTCAAGCAGTGAATGTTTTGCTACAGCTCTGTCAAATCTTCTAGAACTGAAAACCATTCCATCAAAGTCAATGTGAACTCTGACAGTGGTTGCAAGAGGAATAGGCTTGCCGAAAGCTTACCACATAAAATGTAATACTAAACATTGCAAATACTTTCAAAATCGTTTTATTGCTTCCATGGTACTGAACCAGTAAAACACCACAGGAAGCATTAGTCTCTCCCTCAAGTGGATTAATGATTCCTTGGAAGACAAGATTAATGTACAATGACTGATATTTCTGTACAAAAATATGCACAATTCTTAGACACTTGAGAATTGCTTATCCAGATTTGCAGGTTAAATCATCCAGACCACTGTCCTTCCTTCTGGCCATTAGCTCCTACTCACACCCTCTGGACGGGTTCCCCAAAGAGCAGGTGCCAGGGACCTGTGGCTCTGGCACACCGAGCACACCCCAGAGCTGCTTTGACTTGGCACTCTTCAAACAGACAGCAGTAGAGAACAATGAGCTGTGATCGACCTCATGCATTTTGTAACTATTTTTTAATGAAATAATTTTACTTTAAAAGGGATTTCATTTCTTTCTTGGAGATTTTGCTATTTCTCAAGAATCCTCACTATTTGCACAACACGAGTCCTTGCAGGATGGTTGTAAATGAGGGAGGCAGAGGACCAGTAAGGCACCATATGTAAGATTAAGATTCAGACACCTTAGACTATTTTCTAAATCACTCAGAAAGAAAAAGCGGGGTTTTTCATTTCAGCTTTTCCCAAAAAAACTTTTACCCTTGTTCTTCCACATGCTATTAGTCTGCAAGCCTCTGATTCTATGGACTGCTGTACAGCTGCAAAAAGTATCTCCAGGTTAAAGGTATTTGCAAAGAATCATGTAATACATGGGTGCATTTGGAGGAGACAAATCTGAAGGAGATACTTTATTTTGCATTGTGTAAAATTTGATATTGCCACCACATTCTCATAGAAGTGACCATTCTCTTCTAGGAAATGATGTAAAACAATAAAGGAGCAGGATTAATGTGCTCTCTTAAATGTTTCAGGATGTGCAAAGAGGTTGGTTGGTTTGGACTGCACAAAGTTGAAACTAAAGGGGATCACTGCTGAAGTCCCATGGTTGCAGGCAACACAGCTGCAAGAAGGGTAACCACGAAGAACTTCACTTATCAGAAATACAGAGTGCACCAAAGATTTTGTCAGAAGGCACAAGTGTGCCCAAAAGTAAGCACAGCAACAAGAAATCCTGTTCTGTCAAACACAGATTAGAATTAGCTGCACTGACAACTCTGATTTGGGAGACGTGGCTGAGAATTTGTGCAAGAAACATGAAATAATTTAGAAACATAATCCCCCTCCCCACCTTCCACCAGACCAGGTTTCTCAGAGCCCTATCCAGTCTGATCCTGAACACTTCCAAGGATGGGGCATCCACAACTTCTCTTGGCAACCTGTGCCAGTGCCTCACCCCTCACAGGAAAGAACTTCTTCCCAAAATCTAATTTAAATCCACCCTCTTTCAGTTTAAAGACAAAACAGAAAATCTTCCACAGAGATGAAAAATGTCAAATTATTGTTTTAGGAAGCAGGGGTTGAATTGCTTCAGGCAATCATACAGTAAAGTTCTGTGTTCTTCATCTTCCTCTTGTGCCTGTGTTACATAGACCGGAGCAGCAGATAGCACATGGTGTTTCAGGGCACCTGGGGAACTTCATGGATAAAAATTGAGGCATTCTAGAAATTACTGGAGGTCACTGCTCATCATGAATTATAAAAATAAATTTGAATCCTGAAATTAAATTTAGACTTTCTCACTTATCCAAGTGTCATTGCAAAAGTTCCACTCTAGGTTACCAGGCTGCTTTGGTGCGGACAGTTCTACTGCTGGAGCCCTCACTTACACATAGCTCTGCCTTCAGCATGTCTGAAGCAAAAATGGGACTGAAAGATGCAATCCAATGAAGAAATTGTTTGAGATTACAAATATCTTATTTATAATTTACAACAGAATTTAAAGTATTTTTGTGCTGCTGCCTTCAGAAGAAAGTAAATACACACACAAACTTTTGCTGGGAAGGGTAGCTGCTTCGTAGAGATGTTTTACTGTAACAATATTTGCCTCAAGTATTTTAACTTGTCAACCTCCTACTGAAAGTAGCTTGGTTTTTTTAAAAAATTGAAATGGATTCATTTTTGTAAACTTCTGTAGAAAGTATTTATTTTGCAACCATGGTGCTGAAATTAAACAGCTAGATAGATACATGTTTATATTCCTGCAACCACAGGACTTTTTTTTAAAGACTCCATGAATGTGTTGCTAAGAAACCAAGTCTTTCGTATATCTATGTCACTCTTTAACTTATCCTAATTATAAACAATTTTTTAAATTGCATTTGAAATTATATTTTTAATATCTAACCATTGTCCAATCACATCAGACGCCATTTTGTTTACAGGAGGCAGTAGAAAGGGACAAGTGAAGTAAATAGGGTTTTTCTTAAAGCATCATCACTTAGAGTTGCTGAAGTGTTTACAGGAAGCCTTTCCCCCACACGAGGAGGGTCAGATCTATTACAGCAAACAGTTGTGATTGACTCGACCTTTGGCATTTTTGTGTTATTAATTCTTCCTGTAACTTGCTGCAAATATTATGTTTGTTTGTTTTCTGTTTCTTATGAATAAATTGTACTGAGTAAGACCCTGATGGTTTAGGGCTTGCACAATTTTCAGGCTCTCTGCTCAAATCCCTGTTTCTGCCAGCAGATCTATTCCTCAATTGCACTGCCTACCTCTTCTAAACGTAAATCACTTCTACATTTCTCCAGACCTGGATGGAACTTTTTCCTATGGCATCCCTTAAGGGAACAAAAGAAACTAAAAAAAACTAACAAACTTTGTACTCAGAGATAGCATTCAAGACATTTGAGCCAGAAACTGTAGACCACATATGTGTATTGCATCTATCTGCATAAAAGCAGAGCACCAGCTACAAAAGGTTCAAACTCCAAAACTGTTTTGATTTCCCAGACACTATTAAAGCGAACTGGAAACCAGAAAAAGTATGGATTACTACTTACCAAAGACAAGCCAATAACAGACAATAAAGACCTGCAACTGTCATTGCCTTTCAGCCTTCACCAAAAAAAATGGAGAGCTAATTAAATAATCAGGAAAGCTTGGAAAGCCTGAAGAAAGTATGAGTTAAATAATCTGTGAGTTACATTTAAGGATCTCTAATGACAAGCAAGTGTAGGTCCTGCTCACTAGCCAGACCTCTTCCCACCAGGGGCATGGGGTCCCAAATCAACTGAGTAAAATCAACAGCAAACATCTTGGTGTAGAGAGAGCAGTTTACTTGATAGTCTGAATTGTTCTGTTTAGAACATAGAAAGGTCTGCCTCCAAATTATCCAACTGGATGTATTAACGGTCACCAGAAAGCAAGCTGTGATGGTGGCTGTTCCATGCAGAGGATCAAATATGATATTTTACCCATTGTTTGCCCAGCACCAGTGTCCAAGACAAGAACCCATCAGACACACACCACCAGTCACCACCCCTCCCCACACGGCTGCAGCCACTGGTAAGGAGCACCACACCTTTAAAAAGTCATTTTTATGAGAATACAAAGCATGTTGTTACTGAGCCAATCAACACAGCACCAATGGGCAATATTTTCCACCTGAGATGCACCCTCAATACCAGCTGATGGCCAAGGGGTACTGGAACTCATGACTGGCTTTTTTCCTTGCAGCTATTCCTCACCATAGTAGTAAACCTGGGGTTATCTCAAGAACACAACATGCATTTTAAACAGCCCCTCTTTTATCTCACTTTTGAAACAGCACTACACTATTAGTATTTTAAAATTTCCTAGTATCAAAATTAACTGATATTCAGCAGGAAAACATTGTCTGTTCAAGGAGTAAATACTTCCCTCAATATAATGCAGGAACCCTTAACAGAAAGTCATTGTTTGCTGAAATGAAATACCAGTTTTGCCATTTTTAATGGTGGCAGACTGCAGAAGTTAAAATTGAAAAGCATGTGGGGTTTTTCAAGGAAGCAATAGAAGTCACCAAGGGCATTGTAAATTCCCTTGGCATTTGAGCACTTTTCCCAAGAAAATCAAATCTCATTCCAATCTATGCCATTACTCAGTGAAGTGCTGTGTTACCTGTAACATCCTGGACAAGTGCATTGGCAAGTAAGGCACATCTGAAAGGTCCCAACATCTTGTCCTGAAGTATCACCATGGCTACAGAACTGGTACGTATTGCTATTCCTGAAATTGTTGCTAGCGTATCAGACTAAACTAATAAAAACACTTAATATACAGATATCTGAAAACAAACACACAAGGTGGACCCTTTGTCTCAAGAATCACATCTAAAAGACCTTGAACCTTGCTTTCCACCTTTGTATCCAGGTGACAAACTACAGGTATTTGCATAATCCCCGTGATGAGCAACTGGTTACTGATGGTTTCTTTCCTTCAGCACGTTGATTCAGGCCAGGCTAGGACCTCATTTTAGGATAACGTCCCTCCTTATACAGCCTGTCGTTGCTTAAAATCCCAATTAGATTAAAATATTCTCCCACCCTGAGGATTTCCTCAGTCATTAGTCAGAAATGAGATTCACTTTCATCCCACCAGAGCACTTATTGCCCCTGCCTGCTCCGGAGGCACTAATTATTGCCAGCAGTAAATAGGCAGCTCATGACTGCTCACATCATTAGCCACCCTCTAAAGAGATCATCAGCGCATCGCTGAGCAGCCTGTCCTTTGCTCCCTGCCTGGGCAATACTCAGATCCTAATGTGAAGCCATCCCACTGTTTTTTTAATAATCTCATATTCCATAAAACATGTAACTTGCTAATCATACAGCACAGCACATTGCTGGCTCTTCTGTGAGATGAGATGAAATGAAATGATAATCCAAACACTTTCAGTGGTAACAGGTCCTTGGGTGACTGTATCCTGAGCTGCCTCCGCAGGTTCTCACATCACTGAGGAAGGTAAAGTACTAAAAGCAAACCTCACATTTTTTTCAGGATTCATAGTGTATGTAAAACACGGGCAGATACTTGGATAAAAATACTTTCCTCCTAAGCACTGAACTGCCTCAGTTCTGCTTTTATTTGCACTTTCTAAGCATGGGTCATCAGAATGTGACCTTGTCTGCCTCAGACTAACCAACTGCCCTGAGCTGCTCGTGTGAGAGCCGTGTACAAACACTGGTACCTCTTATCTGAATTCTCACTGGCCTCCTCTCTGCCTTCACAACTGATAGCGCATGTGGGAATGGTAGTGGTGGGCTTGAGGTTTTTTGTCATAAGGACTATTTTTAATAACTTGGGATCTTTTTTTGTTACACAAAAACACCATAACTCTCAGCATACAGTTTGATAACTTTAATGAGGCTTTGCAATTTACATTCAATGTGTATTAGTACACAAAATATAAGAAATCACATATACATATAAACTTTGCTTTGTTGTTTTACAAGCCAACCAGAATGAACTACACAAGCTACATTTATTCACATAACAAAATGGAACATTTTCAAGCTTCATTCACCCATCAAATATCTCAACAATTTACAGACCAACATATTTTGCAGCTGCTACAACAACAATCTTCCATAAGGAACAAATAATTTATGTCAACAGATACACTGACATCACATTCTACGAAATGAAAAAGCCAAGTTGAGCACTGACTGAATGCTTCCAGATTTCAGCAGAACTCACGTGAAGCAATAGTGCAGAACTTACACTAGCATCAAATCTGTCCACGGTTTATCAGCCCTATGACTGAGGAAAAAAATCACATACAGAAATTCTTTAGGGTAAATGAAGCCATTTCATTACAGGGTTATTTAACCCACTAAATTTTCAACCTTTTTAAAACAAAAAGGAAATAGCTTTAAGAAATTTTTTTTTTTAAAAAGAAATACTTAAACCTTTTGGGTTTTCATTTGCTGACTTATAAACTATTCTCACATACAACATGAATTTGTACTTTGTGAATAGTTTTGGTCCCTCAGATTGTCATATTAGTGAATCTGTTTTTAACTACTTTGTTCAAATATAGCAACACTTCACTAATGTAGTTATTTGAAGTTAAGTAGGTAAAAATAACATAGACCTATCTTAAAACATTATCTCTCATTTTTGGCTTCTGAACAGCACAAAAACCGAAGCTTCTTTTAGCAGCATTAAAGGTGAAGGGCCTTCTGTGTGAAGTTGTCCTGAAAATTTTCTGGTACCTTCAAATATATTGAATGCTCTCAGCTCTTCAGACACAGACTCTGCAAAAACTGAGCATTCAGTTTGCTTTCACAAACAAAACCCTGCTCCCAAAGCAGTTCCCTGCAGAGGTGCTCATTTGGTCACACATTTTCACGACACACATGTGACTTTTTACAAATGAAGCCGATGTATCACATGAGTATTTCAGTACATGCATTAGGGGAATGCTTCCAGAATCATTCTTCAATTTTGGAAGGAGGGGAAAACTACAATTTTCACAGACTAACCACTGCTTTATGCCTGTTAGTTTCAACAAAATGCATTGAAAGGACTAAAAGCTCACCAATACATCTCAAAACATAACTATAAGGAAGCTGAGCTCCTCTGCTTCTGTGTTCCCACAGGGAACCTCAGGTTTTGTCAGTGATTTGAAAGGAACACTAACACTGATGAAGTTTGCAGCTCTCCCAAAAATTCATGGAACAGTAAATAATTAAGAGATCAAGTCAATGAACCAAGCAAAGTGGACCATTTAACAAACTGGGCATAAGCAAAGTGTCTTTTATACGTACAATTGGTAAATTCAATGCCTAGAAGCACAGAATACCCTTATGGAAAGATGCTTGACTTTATTCTAGAAAACAGTGGCTCTGCAAAGGATTTGGGGGTATCTCTGGTAGAAAAAAAATCTACCCCTTTTAAAAAATCACCCTGGAGATCACTTTTGCACTTGTAAGAAGTCTGTTAAGGAGAAAGGTTTGGTGGGGAGTGTTATAAGGAGCCCTCTTCACCTTAGTACATGGAAGGGAAAAATATAGATGATTTAACATTCCACTACCAGTTTTGGAAGGGATGTATTCTAAAGTGAATTAAAACATTCAAGGGCATCTTTTGGAGCAGCAATATCAAACTGGTAAGCAACAATAGCAAACCACTCACAATTTAAAACAAATGCCAAACCACTGAGCCTTGGAACTCATTTTAAGGTACTGCCCATGTAGGAGTGTTGCCTCCATCATCTCTTCATAGATTGAGTTAAACTTTATTGTCCCACAGAGCTGAGAGGCTGTTGGTTTATCTGTTTGGAACTTACTGGTGACTCTGATATTGCTGCAACCTTCAGAGAATTCTTGATGGAGCTGAGTTCCCACATGTGTAAGTTTATGACGTGCACACCACAACATCCACTTGTGATCTTGTACAGGTTTTTAAGAACAGCCTTCCGGAGAAGAATGTACACCCAGGGATCTAAAATCTGATTCCACGTGGCCATTCGGAGAGCAAAAAGTATCGTTTCACAGGTCTCCTTTGAGCGACCCTCGTTAATCCCAATCCTGGCCATTGTCACCTGAAAAGGCAGTATTTTAGAATTATGCATCAAAAAATACACCAAGAGAGCATTTAAATTACCTGAAACTCAAGTATTTCAAAACTGTACATTAAAAAATATGAGCATGTAAGTGAGTGAAATCATTTCAGCATTGTCTCTAATCTTCACACCTTCACAGCATCAGTGCATCCCAAATTGCAATGTAAATACTTTCAGGCATATAACATTTATCACCCTAGAAATCCTCCAATGTTTTACAAAGGACATACATGTGCCTCTGCTGAATTACTTCTGCTGAACTTTGAGCAGAGGATGGCAACCAGGGATTGAGCTGAGCAACAAGTAAAAATTTAATCCAGAATTTGATCTAACAAAGCATGCCAATATTGTTCCAGAAATGGATTTTCTCAAGGACAGAATCCACTTGTAGGTCAGCACATTTTTGATGAAAGCTATTTATTTTTTCACATTTTCCTAATTAAAAGCTGCATAAGGAACACAGTACCTTGATTTCTACAAGAAGATTCACATGTTTTACACTGCAGCAGAACACAATTTATTGACACCAGAAGATTTAGAGGTCTGAAGGAAAATTTCAGCCATGGTGACAAAAGCCACTGATACCCCTCCACTTGTCAGCGGAGACACAGAAGGTTTCATTCACCCCTGGAGGTGCTGCACGTGGACACACCTCCACCAGCAACAGCACTACCAGAGCCAATAATTCCAAATGGTGGAATTCCAGAACAGCGTGGCAGGACAGCATCTGGCAGAGGATACCCAAGGGCTACACCAGCCCAGCAAGCTGTGGCTCTGGCCTCCCTGCTCTGCAGAGCAACAAGCTGGGCTGTGAGACACAGCCCCAGTGAAACTCAGGCCACCGGGACTCCTGCCCTGCAGAGACCTCCTTTACAGGCTGGCTGCCACTGGGGGTTTGTAACCTAAGTTCCTGTGTGAAGAAAGCCTGATCTGCCAAGCCAGGAATCTGCCAGAAGATGGTAAATTATCTCTCCCTGTTATTAATGTTAAAACCACATGAAGACTTTTTTGGTAGAAAGATGAAACACTGTAATGCTTTTAGTTCCAAAGCCTTTAAAGTGCTGCAGTTCCTTAACTAAGAAACGGGATATTTTACAACTGATGCTGTGAGTACACTGATTTATTGGGCAATGAGAGGTAGGGTCAGTCTGTCTAAGTGCAGGGTTTCAAAGTGTAGTTTCAAAAAGATGCACTGAAAAAAAACTTAACAGAAAAATATAAAAAATAATAATGAAGGAATAGAAAATTAAAGCTCAGTATTCCAGCAAATCTATTTTACTCCTTTTTAAATGCTTCTCTGTATTTCCAGACCCTACCTATAGCTTCCAGGTCACCACATCTGAGTATAAACTTGAATGGCACAAAGTGAATGCATAAAAGGACACTGAACTTGTTTGGTGAAGCATTTGATCGAGTGCTTCTGTATGGTATTTATGGGAGCAGCGAAGGAAGCCCCTCGGAACATTGCTAAGGAAGCTGGTAGGGCTGGCAGGAGCACAGCTGGGAACTGGGGTGGGGAGGAGGAGGAATGTCTGAGCACCAAGCCAACACAAACACAAGCCAGTTCCCTGAATCTGCTCTTCACCCCACAACCACCGGGCACATTCCTCTGACATCAGCAGCCCACCCAAACTTGAATGGCTCCTTTGGCTTTGCATGGGATGTTTTTCAGGACAGTCTACATTTTATTTATTAGAGGTCCAATACCACAAGGCAAACTCAGACAGAATACTCCTTACTCTGCAAATAGGACTGGCCAACAAATGACAGCTCAACAGAGCCCACAGACCAATGTCCTTATCCCTTACAGCATGTTTGACTTAACACAGACACACAGGTTCCTAATCTGCCTCTTGATGTACTTACAAATTCATTTGTTGTTCCTCTCTCACATTCTCTGGAGTTGATAAATGCCAAATCCAACGCAATTTCATGCCCAGAAAAACAAGCAGTAGATGTTGCTAATAAGTAGCTCCATCCAGATTTTGTAAAATGTATTTTCACAAGTTACCTAGAACACTCGTGAGATTCCTTTGCATTTAGAAGCAATCACCTCTATTCATTTGCTGTTCAGCATAAACTACCTCTGCTTTGATTATAGATTTGCATGAAGTAAATTAGGACAACAAGGAAAACTGATAATTTATGGATTCTGACACTTGGAGAAGCTTCATCCAGAACATTTCAGTTGCCTCTTCTGAACATCGGACATACAAAAAATAATACATATGAACTCAGGCAGAGCAAGTAGAGCTTATATACACAGTCACATGTTTAAGCAACTCAGCTATGGGTCCCTGGATTTGAAATAATAAGATGAAATCTAATTATCTACAAATTTTGTTTTATAAAATAAGATTTTCCTAACCATATTACTTACATTATTTGGGAGTATTAAGCAGAAATTAAAAAATACTTTCTTTCTTGTACCTCTAAAACTAATATAAAATAATATCCAGCTTTTTGAAGTTCTGAGAGGTCAAGATTTCCATACAGAAAGACTAAGACAGAGAATCTCACTGCAGCCCTGAGCATGAGCATTTTTACCCTAAAACATTTGTGGCAGAGCAGCAGGACATGTTGCCATCACTTTGAGTATGAAGTGAGAGAGTTTCTCACTCCTCCAGAGACTGCCCTGTCCTGGGGCCACTTCACATTTTATGAAAAATCATGTAAGAAAACTGCAAGCAACTGAAATCAACTGCACCAACATTGCAACGAGGAGACTGTGTCCTGGAGCCATTCTAAAAGCATCTGCTGATTCCCAGAACAAGACTTAAACTTCAGTGGAAGAGGGGTGGAATGGAATGAAGTTAATATAAATTATTATTTCTATCACATTTTCATAGTCAAATTGTTTTATTTAAATTTAAATTCTAAAAACACTGTTCCAAAGTCAGTTTGAAACCATAAATTATTAAAAGGACTAATACACTACAAACTGTTAAATGAAGGATTTCATTGAAACAAAACATGCAGACAGTCTGTATTTGCTCCCTGGGTGTGAGATGTCACTGAAATGGTTCAAGTCATCAGCTCAAAAACTGCCACCAGAACTTGGTGCAGTGCCAAGTGGAATTTTGAGAGCGGGACCACCTCGATGGGCACAAAAAGAACATTTATTTTCTTCTTATTTGAGTATTAGTGGTCAATTATTGGCTCAAAGTCAGGAAACCAATTCAAACACTTTCTTCCATTCCCTGCAGGTCCAGCAGGCAGGTATGACAAAGGAATTCTGTTCTCTGTAGCCAGCAACACACAAGTGGGCAAGAGGCAACACTATTGCATCATCTCTAACCGCCTTTGATCTCCACAACTAAAGTTAATATTCATGCAGATTCAGCAGTGTGACTCAAAAAATTAATCCCCAGATGGTAAATAAAAAAACGTAACTCATGACATTTTCTAACTTGTTTAGAAATGTAAGAATCCAAGTAGCACTTTGCTGATTTATACACTGTTTATATGAAGACAGCTGTAGTATGTCTCCCTGGTTTGCAAAAAAAGAAAAAGAAAGTATCACATGATGCAACTATGACAATTCAAACTTTCTTTAGAAAAGGTACTATAAAAGCATAACTGTAAAAGCAATTTTAAACCAAGGGTACCTGCTTGTAAGATATAAAGTTACTCTGACTCGTACTAGTCCTTACTGGTACAAGAAAAGACCTGAGATTTCTGTGTCCCTAAAAATAGACAGAGAGAAATCAAATTTGTGTCAAGAAAGGACTTGACACAATACATTAAACTTCTACATACTTTTTGTCCAATTTTAAGCTTCGTTGAAGCCAAAGTTCATTTTACAAGATCCAGAAAGTCTGACGGAAAATTTTTTAAAACATTTTGAAATTGTTGACTTCAACTTCAATTTTGCACCTAGCAGACAGCATCAGAGAATTACCATTTCCCTTCGGGACAAACCTCAGTGCAATAAACAAAAAAACTGCTCCAAGGCTTCACACCACTCTCCAAACATAAACAGCACTAATTTAATTTTCTTTCCAATTGGATCTACATGGGAACAACCAATAGGCTAAAAGGCTGTGCTGCTTAGTCACATTCCCATTAGTACTCAAGGACAGCCAGTCAAAACAAGAAGCAGACTTTAGAGCTAGTTAAGAAGTAAGACAAAAATGCAACTTTGATGCATTTCACCTCACAGGCTCTAAATCCAGGTTCTATCCTTGACTTCAGGAAACTGGATAAAAACCAGTCACCAAGAGATTGACATGGAAGGCGGAATAGACAAATATCGGAAATTCTTGTCTTCTGCAGCTCAGCCTTAGGACTCCATTTCCCTGTGGGAACCTTGCAGACCCTCCCAAGCCTCTTCCTCTTCCTTTGGATTTCCTTACAAGCAGTTCTGAGGATTTCCATTAATAGAAGTAAGTCCATGGATTTTTCAGTATTTGCAGAAGACTTATATTTTGTCACCACTGCCTATGTTGAACCCTGGGGTGCAAATCCCCTTCTCCTACACCACAAAGGTTTGAAGGCAGAACTTTACTGATTATGTCCCAATCCACAGAACCAAAAAATATACACTTATTTTGAATTTCTAGAGTTTTTGGAACTTTCACTTTTTGTGTCAAAAAAGCAGCTTCAGTCTAACAGGCAAGGGATCATACAAGATGACATACTTTGCTGTACTCTATAAACACAGACTTCAAGAAAATAAATTTGCAAAATAGCAGGACAAAGAAATAAAAATGCATGTATCTGTACATTTTATGTACCATTTTATATCTCCCAAGCAGAGCTATTAAAAAAGAAACACTGACAGCAAATTGCCTGTACCATTGCTATATTGATCTTGCAGAATACAAGCCAAGCATTTGTTGCAACAAAGCTGACTATGCTTCAGTTTATTTTTTATGTGATTCTGCAAGTCAGTTTAAAAACAAGAGCTTCCAAGAACAATATGCAGTGCACCACTTCTGCCATCAAAATGTTAGTACACACACTGTTCTACTTACGCCACATAATGCTTTTTATGTTCTAGATCTGCAACATGTTTTTCCCCTAATGCTTTCCTTTCCCTTTCTAAAACAAAAACATTAACTGTATCTTCAACTTTTATACACCAGATGATAACTTAGCTTAGCAATTAAATTTTAACTGAGCATAGTGATTTTATAAAAAAATGTCAATTTAAAAAGGAATTGTAGACAACAAAATAAATGAGCCCGCTTTCCATCACATTAAAGTCCAGAGGGTACTTTTAAGGGCATATGTAATAACTCCTTATGTAAAATTTTGTAGGATCAGCCCTTGAGAAGTAGCAGCACAATAAAGGAGTCTCCTTTTGTCCCGTGTATTTCTGTGATAAAATAAGAATGTCACTAAAAATTAAGAGTGGATCCACTGGCTCACTATTTTCCCCACTTAAAAAGGAATTGCATAAACATTTAGAAGGTATTGTTGAGCTAAAGGTGCTCAGGGGCGTAGAAAGTCCAAAAAGTATAGAAAAAATAGGAAAAACACAAAGTTTTTCACAAAGCAAATAAAAATATTTTTCATATTCCCTTCTCAGACACAGCTTAGTCCGTTACCAGGCAATTTCTCACAGAAGTTTACAGGAATGAAATTATGAAGCAAGCCTGCTTCACTGCTTCACTTCATTACCAGCGGGGAGGTGTGGGGGGTGTGTGCACATGAACTTGCAAACATTAACTGAAAGTGAAGTTTTTAATTTCTGTCAACTTTCCCCTTAGACACTACCTATTTTGCATCAGTTTTGCAGTAGCATAAATTCATGCTGGGCTTGAATAAAACATTCCAGGTCACCTCTTTGTTTCTGCTAAATAATCCAAATATTTCTATCTTGGATTGACAGTCCTCTTTCTTTATTTCCTTTCCTTGTCAGCAAAATAAGAAATATTTTAGTTCAACTAGACAGCAATGTAATTACTCTCACAGCTTAATTGATAACTCATCTGAAAAGAAAGCATTGTGGATATGGATAGAAAAGATTCTAGCATTGGAAACAGTAGATGACTCACTTCGTAATGAAAAGACATAGCGTCCATACCAAAGTCAAATAAACAACCTGTTTCCTGAGCTACATGTTTTAAAGATACAAGAAAGCCTGTTTCCCCAGCAGGAGGAATGTATTCCTGCCTAAGAACAAGGCCTGTAACAAAAAATCTCTTGCGCAAAAAAATTAATTCTATAGATAAAATTAATATATTTTTTACCCAGCAATGCTAGAGAAGCTTTACAGGACAATTTTAAGGACCAGAAAACAATAGAGTATTTCTAATAGGTATAATAAGGACCATCCTTAAGTATTTAGGGAAGCAAGGACTATACATATTTGGGATTCATTTATTCTTCCATTAGGGTCAGTTGGGTAAAGCTTCAAACCCTGGACACTACCTATTACTTCTCTATTGTTGCTTTGCTTTTCCAGGTTTTCACACTCATTTGAAAAAAAAAAAAATCACATTTTTAATGGTTAAATAAATATTCTAATTTATTTAGGAGCGACAGAAGTTCTCTCACTAATACACTACAAATATCCAAGGGAAGAATCACCAATAACACTTGATATTGGGGAGGAAGAGAACTGTCTGAAGGAAGAGAAAAAGAGACAATATACAGACAGCCTGGGGGGAAGAGGAGCTGCAGAGGTCCGTAACTACAGAACAGGCTGAAAAGGTTGGAAGAGACCTCTACGGCCATCAAGTCCAACCATTAACCCAGCACCACCATGCTCACCACTAAACCTTTTCCATATGCCCAAGTGCCACACCCACATGCCTTTTGAACACTTCCAGGAATGGTGATTCCAGCACTTCCCTGGGCAGCCTATTCCAATGCCTGATCACCCTTTCAATGAAGAAATGTTTTCCTAATTTCCATTTAAAACTCCCCTGGTGATCCTATCCATGTTGAAGATGGACTGGAGTCATAGTCACCTAATCACTTGGTGCTATCTGATTTGCAGTGTTTGAAAAAGCTGACTGGAGGCAAAAAAAGACATGATGCACTGCTTTCATATTACTCTTTTTAGATCACCTTTGTTAAAGTGACTTATTCTATGTATCATTCTGGAAGAGTAAACTAAGCAGCCATGGTCAGAGATATCAAAGACTAATGAATTAGCAATATAACTACCAAGCTGGAATATATAATTTGCAGTCACTTTTTTTCTTTTATGTTGGCAAATAAATTGAAAGGGCCTGCAGCTCAACCACCTTTCACAAGGAGGATGGAAGAAAAAAATCAAGTCTCCATTTAAAAGTGATTTATTTCTCATTATTTCTGCAAATGCACACTTCTGGTAAAATGCAGATTCAAGTTTATTACCAATTCACTAATGAACTGTAAATCCTAAAACAAATTGCTACCACTTACAGGGATCCTCACCTCCTTTATGCTTCACTTTCTCTTTCCCCATGCAGTGAAGCAGATGGGAATATAGCTGGTCACATCCCTCTCAGCACAGGAATCTTCCTCCCGATGTACTCATGTCCTGATGTCAGCCATAACATGGGTCATGAGGTTACTCTTGAGCAGATTCACCACATCCTTTTCATCCTACCCCACTCCTGTAACTTGGGGAGCCCAAACCTCCTGAGGGGCAGCACAAAGGTCCAGCACAGCAGGAGGGGAACCAGCTGGAGAGCAGTCATAAACTTCCAATTCTCCAGTGACAATTAATCTTTGGTTTCTACAAGCTTTGTATTGAGGCCTAATTATCTTTAAAATCTCAGTTCAGGACATCCCTTACACAAAAGTTCATTTTCAGCCTTCTTTGGGCAATCATGCAGAAGCACAGCTCTCATGCCACTCAAACCTGCCCTTCAGCTCATGGGTCTGACTGAACAGAAGAGCTAAGAGCAGGCTTAGCAGCTGCTCTCCACTCCTGCTCTGCCTGGACATTAAATGCAATCCTTAGGGAGATGGTACAGTACCTACAAAGCAGCTCCAGTTCATTCCACCATTCATCTATTTCACCTCACCCAATACAAAAATGAATCCCAAAGACTGAGTCACGATTACTGAAACTTCACTGTCACCCCTGGTGTAAACCCTTTCTGCAGTGTTCTGCTCCCTGACCACTGCTGTTCCTAAAAGCACACCCACAGAAGCTGTGATGGGACCGTGTTCTGCACTGCTGGGCACTGGGCACATAGGGAACCTCTGTCCTCAGGGAGCTTGAAACCCAAACTGCAACTCAGCAATTCCGCTCAGACATTAACAAATTCTACAGCACTAGTGAGACAAGTAACTTACACTAGAAAGCACCACACCACACTGCAAATTGTGAATTAACACCACAATAATTATCTCACAGAATATATGAATGTACATTACACCCTGATGTCTGTCATTAAACCTGGTGAGGATGTAGGACTTTCTGGAGCTTTTCCATGTGAGTGTATTACTCCCTGAGATTTTTCAGCAACAACTTTACCATTTAAAGTGTTTAGATGGTCAGGAAAGACAGCTTTCCTAAAATAACCATCCAAAAATGGTTATGCCATGTATGACATTTCCCAAAGATGGTTATGAAATTTTCAAGTAAGAAATGCCTGAATAAGTGTAATATCTAGGAAATAGGAAGAATTCTCTTATATCAAACAATGGAATGAATGTAAAACTGACTTACTTTTTAATATCAAACACAGAATCGAAAAACCCACCCAAGTGAAATAAACAAGGAAAGGTTACGAATGGCAAATTTATTTCGGTGAAGTTTTCAGAATTTGATTTCTTGAGATGGCAACTTCAAAATTGAAAAAAAAAAAAAATTCTGTGAAAGTCACTGACATCTATTTGAAACAAAATACTGTGTTTCAATTTATAGATCTTCATGGTTTAATTCTGTATAAAGCATCTAAATTTAAAAATAAAGAAGGAAACAATTATGAAAGAAAACCAGAATCACATTATTCTGAAAACGCCACATTCTCACATGACTGGAAACCTGCCTTCCCTACTTTTTCTCTCCAAAACAAACAATCTTATTGTATTCTGATAGCACTGCATTTTCAGAAAAGGCTTTACGTACATTTTTCCGAACAGCACAAGTAAACATAGATAACAAAAACTATATTTATGCTTCCCCAGAAGGCTCTAGTAAAGGGCAATATGTCGGTCTCAGCCCTCCTTCCTTCCCTGGTTCGTATCGTTACCACTGCCCATTTCTTATCCAGCACTGTGCTGTTGGAAGAGCATCTCAGCTCCCTGACTTCTGTGAGAGGAAGGTAAACACTTGAATTACAAATATAGCCACAATTAATACACAGTTTCTAAGCACTCCATGATAAACTACGCCCTGGCCCACACTTATAAACATTTTTGTTAAAATGATTCATATTTCTCAGAAAGGGTAAGGCCTGTAAGATCTCTATGTACTGTAAAAGATGAAAATAGGAACAGACCAATTCTAAACACCAAAGCAGTACCTTTAAAATTCAGTATCATTTTAGGTAGGTATAGTCTAAAATTAATCTCATTCCAGTTCTCATCTAACCTGGTGGAATTAGGCAGTTGTGCCACTTAAGAATACAAAATAAAAGAAAGTTCTCTACAACCAATACTAGAAAAAGGTATGAACATCTAATCCAAACGTTTCTAGTATCATAGAAACACATCTGAATAGGTGGATTGGACTTTTAAATGCATTGTATTAAATTTTGTTACTCTCACTGCCAACACATGCAAACTCTCTCCAGGAGTATTTTTATGGGGACAAAGAAAAGCACACTCAAATTGTCTGAGCTGCTGAATAAACTTTATTCCATGGGAAGCTAAGCTGGAAAAAAACTTCTGTCCAACTAACTAACTTCTGAGACTAACATAAACCTCAATCAAAATGAGTGCTCTCTTTCCTCTTAACCCATAAAATGAGTTATGTATTTCAAAATACCTTTTCAGCCATAATATTAGCAATGACAGTAATCTTTCAGCAATTTAACCTTGAGTTATCAGACACTAGGAGAAACTCAAGCAAGAACAGTAATTGAATTTGCACAGAGTTAATGGATGTATTGAGAAACTCAGCAAACAAACAAAGGACCATGACAGGAGGGAGAGCTCTTTCTCTAATGTTGCTCAAAAAGACAATCAAACTCAAGAATTTTTCCTTTTCAGAGGAATTTAGGGGGCATTTTATTCATTCAAACTGACACTCCTGATCTCCTCTGACACAGCAAGGTAGGAAGAGAAATAGTTACCTAGAGTCAACAATAACTATCACTGTATTGATGAGATAAAGAGGTGTATCTAGCAGGCCTGCTGCTGGCAAAAAGCTTTTTTTCCTTTCCCCATGAAACTGGTCCATTTATTAAAATCATTGTGACAGCAGTGGGCTCCTAAAATGGGATTGCACCCACCCTCAAAGATGCATGGGCAGCGTCCAAGGAGTTCTCCCATGGGAGACCTGCCGCAGGTCACCTCCCCTACCACAGGCAGGGTGTGAGGTGTTCCCAGACCCAGCACAAACCACTCTGCTGACAGTGCATCCTGGCTTTGTGTGGTGTCAGCAGACAAATGCTCTAGCAAAGACTCAATGGCAAAAGCCAGCACAAGCATAGGAATTATCACTGATTATCTTCTTTAAAATCTGAGCCCTGAAAAGGACAGGTAAGTGTCATTTTTCCCTCTAAAAGTTTACAACAGCATTCAAAGCTGCAAGGTTAGCTGAATATATTTAAGAGTATCTCCTTCTTCACTCTTCAGAAACACAGGACTGGAAATGGAAAGCCTAATTTATTCTATTTCAAAAGAAAAGATCACTCTCCCTGTTGACAGTGCCTGTGCAGGCAAAACAAGCTCATGGTGGCTGCAGCTTTGACTAATAGAGTAAGACAAGAATAAGCTTCTGCAGAGCAGCCCCCCATGAGAGCTGAGTCCTCGCTGGCAGAGCACGGACCTGCATCTTGGGACATCTCCCTGCTTCTCCCCAGCTGCACTTTCTGGTTATGAGAAATCACCAGTCACAAGAGCACAAGGGATAAATTTTTCCGTAACTCTTTTGTTGTAGGGGCAATACAACCAGCAATGAAGGCATACAAACAGCATTAATAAAGCAACAAGCCCATATACATGATGCCCATTGCACATACAAGCATAAGATAGTGCAACAGAAACATAAACTGCCAGCTTATTAAAGAAGACAGAAAACAAGAATGGAGGGAGAGACGTCGGGACTAACACAGATATGAACTCCTGGCAAAGTGTGTACATGGCTACACATGCAAAAATACTCAACTGAGATGCACAGAGGATTGCCTTGTACATCAAACTATCTTATACTGTACCCAACGATGTGGCCCAGAACTTACTTAGTGTAAAACCTGCAACAAACTGACCTCCTTCAGCACATACCAACCTCTGCACCCAAAACAGCTGGTGGAGCAACTAGGGTGGGATGGGGTAAGGGTATTCCAACAAAAGCCTCTCCACTGGTACATCACTGCCCTTCTCACCAGCTCCAGAGCACATCCTCTGAAAGGACCACTCAGACCAGCACCAGCAGCTTCTGAGTTGAAGTGATTCACTAAATTGCAAGCCCTAGGTGCAGGAAAAGCAGCCATCAAGCCTCACTGCATGAGACAATCTAAGGACAAAAAAAAAGTCAGAGTGAGTTCAGAGAGACACAATTAGCATAACAAATTGGAAAGAGAAGAGATTACATGAGAAGGGACTGATAAAAATTAATCTAAGCAGTAAAAAAAAGCAGCTGAATAAGCTGATTTATTCATATGAAATAAACAAAACTCTTTCCAAAAAAAACAGGAATGGCTATTTTCTGCAGGAGAGGGGAGGTAAAGCTGGAATGAAATTAATCAGTTAACTGCATGGAAAAAGATCTTAACAAGAATAATTTGAATGCAAAAGTATTTTTCTCAGGCCGTGTTTCACTCATGAAAAAGTTTAGAAATTTCTCCGGATCATAATTTGTTCCTGTAAATAAATTCACTCTGGAATAAATCTCTCCTGTCCATAGTTACAGGCAGTTCTCTTTGCTACTCCAAAAAACCACATTTTGTAAGATGTTTATCCCTTGAGTCCTACAGAATACGACATACCGATGTCAGAATTTGCTCATACAAACATAGCTCCAAACCAAGCTGTTTCATGACATGCCAGATGCCAAGTCACAGCCAAAAAACAGCTTTACATAACAACGTATTTCATCAGAGGTGCTTGTCACAAAATGCTCCCGTCCAACTATTTGCTTTGGGAATCCAAGCCCTGGGGACCAAATTCATCCAGCAAAGGGCTAGGGCTCTCGCAAGGATGAGAACTATACAGAGAAGATGATGGTACTATCTTCAGAACATATTTACCTGGAACTACCCATCACAAAGCAAAATTATTTGAACTGTCAGAACAAATGTGCCTCTGCAACTCATTCACTACACATATTATTATAAAAATCATGAATTTCACTTGTTTGGGTTTTTTTGTGAGTTTTCTCTCGCTCTCAACTCCTCAAAAGGAGACCAGTGTTCCCCCGTAAGGGAAGGAACAGGGAGCACCTCTCATTCCCATACTTCGTTAAGGAAAGATTCTCTCACAGTGACAGAAAACTTGAAAAAACTGCTTATTTTTGAAAAACAGATGAGACGGAGCTTCGGGAAAAAAATCAAAAGGAAAACAAAGAAATCAGAAGGAGGTCCCTGTCCAAGAGCTCCAGGCAGAGCTCCACAAGAGCCATGCCATGGGCTCTGCTTTTGAAAAACACCGCATATCTTCAGGAATCTTAAGACAGAGGTGGTGATTGGTTACAATACTATATATTATTATTTATAATATTAAGTGTTAGTTATATATACATTTACACACATATATAAATAGGCATCAAAACAACTTCACTACCACTGAGCAGATGCAGAAGTCAAGCTCAGTTCCACACCAGACACTGTAAAGGACAATCCAGGGTCTTGTGACTTTAATGACATCTGAAAGTGATATTACCACAGGACAGTGATGATGTCTGAATATTAACTCTACTTGGAAAAGAAATAAAATTAATTTAAAATCTAATAGTGAAGTAAATCTGCAGTTGGATTACAATATTGGATAGACTTGATTATGGTAGCCATACACACATGTCAATGGACATACCAGACTAGATTGAAAACAGAAGGGAAATAAACAAAGTAAACCCCCCATCAGATGGGGAATCACACAAATGAATCCAAACTCTTGTATCTGCAAACCACATGTGGTATAAAACGCATTGCCTTCCACTTTCTCTTCCAGAAGTTTGTTTGGTTTCTAACCGCTTTGGTTTATTTTAAGGCAATTGACTCTCACGAAACATTTTGTTCTGTATACTCTTTGGGTAGAGACCATAGGTAGAACTCACAATTCAAAGGCTAGACTTCAAATTCTGACTTTTAGATTTAGCTTGGAGAAAAAAAGTAAAGAAGCAAATGATTGCAGAACAAGCATGTATTTATGTCCTTTTCCAGATAATTTCACCTATGAACACCTGCTCATATACAAGTCAAGAACTTATTTTGGTATGTGCTGATTATATTACAGAATGTAAACCATTCTTTTCACAAATTAAATGCCCTGAGACCTTTCAGATGTATCAGACAAGTAGGTTTGAATCAGCAATTAATCATAAAGCATACAATTTGATAAACCCTGGATCATTCTAATGTAGCACTTGAGCAGTACATTCCTGACAAGACTTTACTCAACTGCAGGCCAAAAAATCTTGCTAAATTAACACCACACTTGTAATTTTTTTTGTATTCTGTTGCTATCAAAACACGGAATGGGTAAGTAATTTAGCAAATTAACTGACATAAACTCTATGATCCTAACAGCTAAGAAAGGAAATACCAATAGAAGACCCCATCCCATTTCCCAGTGAAACTCTCTGGCTAAAACAGTAATTGTTCACTTCCTTGAAACTTTGTCTCAAGAATTTAATCCCACTTTACACTGACTTTTTTTTTTAAAAACTCTTCCTTTCTAACCTAAATTTGTCCATATTGCAGAACTATTTTCCATAACGCCAGGCTGATTATGGTGTAAGTTTGCCTCAACTCATTTCAAAAGAGATCCAGAGGCAAAGCATCACAAGCCTGGATTGGACAGAAAGCACCAGCAGATTTGCCACCCAGTGAACCAGAACTCCTTGATTACCAGCTCCCCTCTGCAACACAGTCCCAAAAAATACCAAGTACAAAATTAAGCAAGAAGTCATTCACTGGCCTGTGTTGTAAGCTGATGCAAACACCAAACTCCGGAAAGGGTCTGAAAAAATCTTCCTTCTATAATAATAATTCATCTTCAACTACAACTTAGATGAAGTTAAATACTTCAACAAAAGTAGTGCTGTGATTTCATTAGATTGCCACGATTTCTAGAATTATAATTTTATATCTATCTAACATATAGCAATATTAAAATTGAATGGCATAACAAAATTACCAACACTGAAAGAACAACCATAGTAGTTGCAATTTACTGTTCCTTAATGTGTTAAATGAAGTGTCTCTGTTGAACTAAAAAAGTTTATAGCTCTTCTGACACCCAAGGGTTTTTAAAAACCAAATTAATCCCTACTTTTAAGAACAATTATTTTAAATTAAAATAAATGTCACCAGAGGATAATTATGCTGCTTTTTCATGGAAAGTAATCACCTGAGATGCTTTTCTTGAAAACCATTCTGTGGCTTGCCCCAAACTTCAGATGGTGTCTGAACTGTAAAGAAGTTCACTACAAAACTTGCTATACTGCTCTGACAACTTTGTTTATGCTCCACACACTACAGCCGTGACACTGACAGAAGCCAACATGAATTTAAACTATGCTGCAGAGCAAGACTAGAAGAATTCTCTGTGATTTGAACAGAAGTGAAAGGGGTGTTGTGCATTTCAGTGATTGCAGACTTTTATATACAGACTTTCTCCTTGAAGCCTGCGATACTGGATTAATTAAAAGCGACCTGCCAGATACACCAAACTGCTGCAGCTAGGCTAGTATCAGTATCTAATCTAGAACTAACTCAGGTAACTTCAGACTCTACCATAGGCAGTGAGCAGATGAGATACAGCTGGATCTGATACAGATCTCAGACTTAAATGTCGGTATTTGTTACCTCAAACCGAAATTGCCCCTCATTTATATCACTGGAAAACTACAGGACCCTGTTTCTAGGGAAGAAATTAAGATTTCATATGACTTGTGATTTAAACCCTCTGACCCTAGCAAAAAATCTAAATTTCTTCAGACAGGCTTACAACACTAAAAGGAGACATAGCTAGTAAGAGCTCTATAATGCCAGATACAATAATATCTGTCAAATTCTTTCCCATATCACAATCCCACTTCCTTTGATCCTGCTCACTGACAGAGCAGGTGCTAACAGCAGTGGCACTGACCCTCTGGGAGTCACAGCAGGGACAGTCCTACACCCCCTGCCCACAGCAGCTCTGCTGCTCATCTGCCCACATTACAAACCCAGCTTGCTTAGGTCTAAACCCAATGTTGATTTCAACCCACGGCCAACCACTGCTTTTCAACACAACTCTAAAGCAAAGCCCTTAACACCCTGTTAATAGAGGGGAGGATTTTTAGGTTCTTAACTGTTATCTGCCGTAACACAGCTTACAAATAGCAGTAAACTGTTAAAATAACAGCAAACGGGCAGCCATAAATAAAAAAATTATTTACACTGTACAGAGTAAAAAGACTTCCCAATACTAAATTCCCAAATTCACTTAATTTTTGGAAGAGCTCAATATTTGTTCTGAATGATTCTAGCTATGATTCTGCTACCACTGTCTGCTTTACAGCACTGGAATTACAATCCTCACAATCCCTATATATTTAGCATAGTGTAATATTGATCAGAAGTGGAGAATAGCTACCTGGTTTTTATAGATGCATAGGTACATACATTATGGGCAATATGCTATAAAATTAATATCATTGAGTGAGTGGAGCTGTTATCACAGTTTAAGTGCTTTAAAACCTGGAGATAAAAAAGTATAACTTTTATACAGTGATGTGCATTAAACATTGGCAAACACATTAGGCTCTTACCAGGAATGGACTCCAGCAAATGCAAGAAACACACATTATAGCCAAGAGCTGAATGATCATTTCAAAATGATGAGATCTGCCTTGTCTTTGTTGACTTTTAAATTTGACTCTTAAGAGGGTAATTCCTGTGACAGCATTGCACAGGAATGAAATAGCAAGGGCCAGGAACCCAAGGCAAGAAAAAAGTAAGAGATAAAATCTGTCTTCCCAGTCCTCAACATGTTCTGTTTTATAGAAGCACCAGGTCCTCGATGCTTGAATTTGGTAGGCTCTAAACCTAAGAATAGGCAGCAAAGCTATAAGAACAGCAAACAGACATACCATAGTCAACATCATTTTCACATGTCTAGAAGTCATTTTTGTAGAGTGAAATATTGGCTTAGTGACTCCAATGCACCGTTCAACAGCCATCACACTGCCCAGGAAGAGTGGGCACAAACCAAAGAAAACCATGCAGATGCCAAAAACACTGCAAAGAATGTTGGACTGGTTAAATCGAATCCAGTCTTTATCTGATGCATACACAAACACTGCAATGGCTCCATTGATGAGGTGACCGAAGAGATCTGTGACAACCAAACCACTGGCAAGGAGCAAAAAGGAAGCTTTCGATTTCTGCCTGAATCTCTGGTATGCCTTCATGAGAATTACTATTGCAAGACTGTTGGACAAAATTCCCACCGTCATGAAGATTATTGAGAAGAAAACTGAAATCTTTTTCTCTGTGGGGCACGTTGCATTTTTCAAGACTCCAAATCCAGCCAGCCCTGCTGATTTTGAACTGTTCATGGTTAGGAAAGGAGACGCAGCCCTCAAAGCATTTCAGCAGTCTTGCAATCAAAAGGCATCTGCAATATTAAAAACAAATATACACAACGCTGTAAAAGGCATACCACTGTTCAAATGGCATTTGAAGCAGAAATTCCATAATATTAGTCTGTGGTACAAATCTAATTTTCCGGTCTTCTGAGCGATATGATACGGCATCACATTTTAAGCCCATCACTCGCAGGGTAAAACAATTATCTGCAAGCATTACACAATGCAAATATAGCCTACAGGAAATTTAGAGTCTCTGCATGCATAATATATACAAAATAACGTCTGAAATACATAATGGTTATGTATATATAGTAAGAGAAGCAATACAAACAATTCTGGCGGTTAAACTACGCTAAACAAACGTTTTAGCAACAAACTCCTAGAATGACAGTATTTAACCAGTCCAGCCACAGTCAAAAGTGAAATACTGAAACTGGAGCATTTAGAGATCATAATCACACTCCATTTTTAAACATTTATTCTCAAAACAATATCTTAGCATCTTCTAAACAATTCTTCTCCCACAACTTCATGTTTCAAAGCTTTAACCAAACCAGCACTGAAGCCTTCAACTTCCCAGTGCCCTCGCTGAAGCACAAACTTTGTTTTTAGACGTGCCGTAATTCAGAAACCAATTCTTCAAGTTACTTTACAGTTTATCTCCCATCTCTACTCCAAGGACATTCCTAATAGCAAAACCTTCCCAGGCAGAAAAAGAAAAAAAAAATAAAAAAGGTAGGGGAAAAAAAAGGCAGGCGTTAATAACCCGTATTACAAACTGCCGCTGAAGCCTCTCGGTTCCTGAGCTACATCGGGAACGGGGCACGCCGGAGCCAGGGGCACCGCTACCGTTCGGGAGCGCTCAACGGAGCGCGGCCGGCGAAGCCCTCAGACGGAGCCGCGCACCGCAACCTCCCTGTCCGGTTCTCCGCGAACAGGCGGGCACAGACAGACAAACGGGCACACGCAGGTGGGCCCAGACAGACAAACGGGCACACGCAGGTGGGCAGCCTCGGTGCCGGGGGAGCGGCGCCCCGCTCGCCCTTAAGCGCTGCCCCCGCCGGGGGCGGGGCGAGCCCGG
>VZTI01000691.1:981265-1001363 GCA_013397865.1 Struthidea cinerea | reverse complement strand
CGGTCCGGCTCCGTCCCGGGGCTCGGGCAGCGGTGCTGCCCGCCCGTGTCCTCGCCAGGGCCGCGGTTCCGATGTCCCGGGGCACGGCACGCTCACCTCGCCCCGCTGTCCCGGGAGGCGCAGCCCCTGCGCTCGGCTTTTCCCCCGTGGGAGCAGGAGCGCTGCGGGAGCGGGGAGCGGCCGCCCCGCTGTGCCGGGTGCGGCGGTGTCTCCGGAAAGGAGAGCCAGGCTGCCCTGTCACATCACATCACAGCGACGGGCGACAGGGCCACCCCAGCCAGGCAGGGCGAGTTCGTGCCCATCAGGCTGCAGCCAAGAGGCCACATCTGTCCTCAGCCACAGCTTCACCTCTTCTTCACTTTCCACGTGCTTCTTCCCAACTACGCACTTCTGCAGCATGCAGGGAGCTCGGGAAGGGGTAGCCCCAGGAATAGTGTCAGGGATGCAGCTGGGCACATCACTAGACACACAGCTCCTTGCACCTTCCTCCCTGGTCAAGCAGAGCTAACAGTGCCCTACTTGGAGCATTCCTCCACTGAAGAAATACGATGAGAACACATCCACATGAGGCATTAACGATATGACAGATATGTCTGGCTGTTCAAAGGTTCTTTGTTTCCCATCATGCACTCAAGCCGTTACAACTTGAAGTTATATAGATGACTTTTAAGTTCTTTCATCCATCAATGTCCAGGAGTGCCAAACGGGCCTAAATGGGAACTTTTATTCAGAACTCTTAACAATAGAAATAAGCCAAAATACAAAATCAACATCAAATTATAAAATGAAACTGTAAAATATTATGGAATTTGTCATAGGCTACAATGATGAAGAAGTTAAACTTGTTTGCATTGACATACAGCCTTGAGCTGTGCTACTCCCGGTGCCACAAGACAATTACTTAAAAATTAAAATTCTCAAATATACTACAGTTTTTGCTTACCTTCATATCTTGGATACTATGGGTACAAATTTCCTTTCTCTAATCCACCAGTGAGGAAATACAGGCCAGCTAAATCTATTTCTTCAAATAGTATTTAAAGTCGCTTGCATAAACAGTTGAAAGCACCACATGATGGCCTTCTTCAAAATGCTTGTCAGATTTGGGCTTTTTATCATACAATGAGCAAAAATGCTCAATGTGGTCTGACTGGGACCTATAAATTCCCATAAGTTCTTTTTAAGACAACAGTAAAACATAAAAATATTTCAAAATACATTATTGCCTGTTAAAGTTCAGAGAAAAAGAGTTTATTTTATGTACCCCTGTCCAGGAATAAGTGGAGATGGAGGTCTCAAACTACAAACAGCTTTCTCCATGCCCTTCTTCCCTAGCCAGATTTCCTCACCCAAAGATCCTGAAAAGGGGAGCAATTTTGCTTCAAAAGAAGCAATGAAGTTGATATTTCAAGACTGCAGTGTGGGTGGTAAAAGCTAAGACAGCATTATCAGGTAGATCAAGACAAAGGGAAGAACAGAAAAACCTCAAGACAGCTGTTTCAGTGTGCTTGTAAAACTGTAGTTAGGGAAAGGAAGGGAAAGGCTGGCTTGTAGAGTGCATCCTGAGTAAAGCAGTAGTCTGCCGAAAGGAGGGAGAGTGGCATTTCAGCTGCTGCAAAGATGGAGAAAAAAGGCAAGAAATAGCACTAGGAAAGTAATTGTAAGCTTCCATCTCGCTTTTCAGATGAGAGGTATTGAAGAGTGCTCCTGCACCTGTACAGCTCGAAGAGCACAAAGTGCCACATCCCAGTTTTGTGCTGTGAGCAACGCAGCAGCTTGTAGCACATCGGCATAAGCAGGACACGTATGTCTGGGGCCCAGCCCTCTACACATTTATGTGCTCCTGGTGCAAGAATAACTTAAATAATGCCTTCTCTGGAATGGGGTGGCTTTGTATGTGGGATTATGGCTAAGTAGGACGGAGATTTCAGAAGGTGTTTGGAGAGGTGAAAACTGGCAGTGACACCAGCAGAAGTAAGTTTTTCATACTGACCGATGGTCTGGTCCTTTCATTTCCTATTACTGGTGAAAACAGAGGGAGTGGCCAAAATTGTCCCATCACAGCCTCTGCTGTGGGTCCTGAATGAGCAGCCACTGCTTTCTTAGTGGGGAGCAGTCCTTTCACAGGTCAAAACCTAGGCAAGAGCTGTGGGAAAGGAGAGGAAGGATTGATGTCCTCTTCCTCAGGGCAGTGGCTCTTCCTCTCATCAACAGTTTGACAGTCAACCATTATGGAGCTGGATTTGATTGAGCTCCTTCTCCTGTCTGAGAAGAAAAGCTGTAGGCTCAGGAGCCACAGTGGAGTGTTTCCTAAAGGCTTTGTTGCTCTGGCTGTTCAAAGACTGCAAAAGACTGAAGAACTGAGGTGGTGCCTTGGCTTAGCTCCCTGACTTCAGCACTTCTTAGTGTGTTGGGCTCCTTGTGTTTGTTGCAAAATCCTTTACTCCTGGATACTCCAAGAATCAGGAAGATAAGTACTCTTTTTGCCACAAGTTTCAACCAGTATTCCTTGCTCACATTCAGTGGGCTTAAATTCAAGAGCAATAGTTTAACATACAGAAAGAGATACAGAGATACAAAGACATCTCTTGTCCTGTGACAATTGGAGTCCACCCATTGGTTACCAAACAGTGGCAAGAAAATGTAAAAAAAACTTCTGGATGGAGAAGCATGTTGCTGGTTGGCAAATGAAGTGTACAGTAATCAAATCCTCAAAGCCTGCTGCTACAAATCCAGGAACATACTCAAGTGTTGCACTAATTTTTCGCTAAATACCAGCTCCAAACAACCTTGCTGTAAATGAACAGGTAGGCATTTAAGCAGCAACAACAGAGTTGGTAGAATGCAAATAAAAACAATATCTCTCCCTCCTTTTTCATCGACTCATAAATTTCTTGTGTGGCCTTCAATGACAGTTACTATACACATTTATTATATTCACAGTTCTTGCTGCAAAACATTGGAAATCTTTTGCTTTTTGTACATAACAACAGTAAGTGTCATCTTTCCATTTAGTGAAATAGCAGTGATATAAAAGCCTCTATATTTTGGAGACAAAAGTAGTAAATCAAAAGAATTATAGAGGAAAATTATTAATATAGGATCAGATTTGGGGCACCTCAGTCAAATAAAACTGTCAGTGAAAATCCTTCTGTTAAATGCCATGTCGTTCAGCCCATAATTGTTTGAGACAAAAAAGACTTCTGAGGCCACAGACACTGACAATGAGTCCTACGGTACCCATTCCCATGGAGGGTTAGGGTTACTGCCTTCCATTTCTTCAAAATTAGCAATCCTTCAGGACTTCCTTCTCCTGTGGAATTAGTGTTATCCCTGCCACCCCCAAAGAGAAACTTCTGTCAAAGGTCCAACTATACAAGATGAATGAGCTATTCAAGTGAAAAAGCTGATATCCAGATGAACGTACAAAAGGAGATTTAGAGTAGGTGGGATTTACATCAGAAGGATGTACATTTTTTGATGCATATATACCATTCTAAGTATTATATGGCTGAGAAAAAAAATTAAATTAACGCAAATGATGAGTTTCAGAAGGTCAATAACCAATGCTAAGAGGTTGAGCAGAGGTTTGCTCTGTTCTGAAGTAAGCAATCGTCAGCAGAAACACGGAGATGAAAAATTATAGTCCTGGAAAATCTGAGTCATTTGTTAAGAACTCCAGCACTACTAATTCTTCTTGTATTTTTAGTGGTGTTTTTTAGTATTCTCATTATGAAACAAGGAATTATTTCCATGTCTTTTTTAAGGTTGTTAACTTGGTTTTACAACAGATTTTCAAAGAGACTGATTTAAAATCACATATAAGTGAAGGACAATTTGCAGTCTCATTTCATTAAACAGTTAAGACTGATAAGGGCCAATTTTGCATTAGAAATTAATTACACCTCCTGTCTGGAAAATGCTATCAGAAAATTAGGTCAGTAATGTGGAAGGTGATCATGTACATAGTAAAATGGCAGTAAGTGCACAATAAAGGATGTCACAAATTCTTAGGTTTTTGAAGGCTCATCTAAATTAGCAAATAAAGCTTTCTTAAAAGCGTTATGTGACTGTTGTGTATCCTCAAGGTCCTGGCTTGATAGTGTTAAGACAAAACAGTAATTATCTGCCCAAGCTAGGAAACAGATTTTGGAAGAACAGATGCACGGTCATACTGGTGTGCAGTTAGACCGTGTAGGTATCTGAACAAGTAATGGAAGTCAGAATATGTCTCTTTAAAGATCTGGTCTCAGGATCCTGGGTTTGCTTGATTCTTGAGGAGGGTCGATAAAATACTTGCTGTACCCTGTCATATTCAAAATACACATTTTAAAATATGTTAAGACAATTCGCCAAGTTAAAAAAAGTGTGGTTCAGCAGAATGCAGACAACTCAGCCATGGCTTTGTCATTCCGATAACCACCACTCTGACCTTCATACCTCACCATGAAGCAGTAAAACAGTCACAAATTGTGGCTTATGTACTGCCTGGATTGGGACACTGGCCAGTGCAGCTAAAGGAGGAAATTCCTAGGTAGTTAAACATAAATTAATGGTGTTTTGCAACAAGCCCCAGATCAGTTCAGGGGGTTAAAACCACCAACATGCCAGTAAGCATTCACAATCAGAGTGAAATAAAACCAAGAAAGGTCATCAGGAATCATAACAACAAACATGCATCTTTCTGCTGAGATTTCCACCTGCTGATATCTAAAAAAGGACTATTTGCTCTTACTGGAAGTACAGCTGTGAATAATGGTGTTTTATTTATTCTAAACATCCCTATCAGCAAAGAAGTTAAATTCTTTGCTTCTTGATAATGAGACACAGCTCCTGGCAAATGAGGTAAGAGTTCCTGTAGACAGAACAAAGAGGAAATAGTTTCTCTGGTGAGGTTTGGAGGTGGGAGAGGGGACACAGAGGTTTCCTATAATTTGTGACATTCATATTTGCATTGTAGTTCTTCTCACTGGAAAGAGCAAAGACAGATTTTCTGTTTTAATGTGATCTCAACAAGAAGAGTACAAGAAGTCCATTCAGAGGCAATGCTTAAACCAAGGAATTGATCATCAGATGGCTGATGGTACTATTGATATGAAGCAAACGGATTGTTTCTGAGATACCAGCAGACCTGCAAAGCAATTCCTTGATAGGCAAACCCAAAACTAGACTGCTAAACTGCTGAAACAGCTAAATTTGACTGAGTCATCATTGCCAGCTGTGTTAGCAGAGGAGGAGAGAGGTCAAGTATCCATCATCAAGCTATCAAAGACACAGACGAAACTTCCAAATGCAAAAAAATTACTAAACCCAGAAGTTTCCAGTCTAAGTCAGAATATTTGCAATCTGCCAGCATAGTCAATACAAGAACAACAAAAAAATTTGATTCTATACTGCCTTATTCACATTTGTTCTGAACAATGTTTACATAAGCGTAAAAATTAAGATGCTGCATATTAGTCAAATGGTTCCCTAATGGAGCATGACAACCAATGCTAAATATTAGCAGCGGCTACTGAAACCTTTCATTACATCAGTTTATTGATTTGCATTTATTCCTGCTTAGAGATACACTTTCATCTTAATCACACTGTTGCTCTAAAATTGTCTGATTGCTGCAAATAGTGACTAATATGGCTGTGTCAGAAAGAACTGCAGGACAATAATTCCCCTTCATTCTTCATTTGCAAACCTTGTATATCTGGTACTTTCTTGAACCCTTTTTTTTCTGGTATGACACTACAAGGCATACATGGGAGATGATTAGGATCCTTCTGAGTGTGGTTTGATTCTTTTTTATGTGCAGTTCTATGCAGTACTTTGTACAAGTATAGCCCTTAGAAATGGGGGAAGAGGAATAGAATAGTAGCAATGTGATTATATAGCAGGCGTATCACTGAGGATGTTCTTCCTATAAACCTATGAATTTGAAAGCGTTCCCTTCAAGAATTTATAAGAAGTTTCATGTAGTAGCTCTGTACCCATTTATGCGACTAATGAATAGCAGATCAAACATTTTTGAACATATTTTTTAAAGTTCCATTTCACGTTTCAGAACCAAGGGTTGCCTCCTTTATGATTATATAAAGAGTACATTTTTTGTACCACCATAGACACAAATTTTTAAAAGGCCAGAGGAGACATAAATTGCCATTACTGACTGAATCTTGCCTGTTTAGGCCGGGGTAATTTGTAGTAAGTGGGCTTAATCAGGAGTGGAAGTACAATTCTACACATAACAATAAAAATGTAATTTTCTTTCATTTTAAATATGTGGGACAAAATTTTCTCTTTTATGACTCACCTCTTTAGTATTTGGAGACATAAGAACAAACATCCTACAAAATCATAGTGAACTAACTCCTTTTAACTTCATAGTATCTCCTTTTCTCTTCTTCTGTTCTCCAGGATGGAGACACTGCAAAACCAAGCCAGAAGAAGTCTTTCATCAAGTATTCTTTTCAATCAGTCTGCTCAAGTCAAATTAAATAAAGAAATAATTTCCTTCAAATTGTCCTAACCTATAATATTTATTTACTCCTCAAGCAATGATTGATACCCCAAGCTTGTCAATATTTAAGAGTCCCTTGGAAACATCCTTAAAAACATGCTTGAACTTGGTCAGTCCTGAAGTGATCAGGCAGTTTGACTAGATGATCACTTTTATACCCCTTCCAGCTTCTGTTCCATTCTGTTGAAATATTCTATTCTATCCTATTCTAATATATCTTGCTAAGTAGGAAGGTTCATTTGGTTTTCTGGTTTTTTCCTCTGATTTTCCTCTTATCATTTTTAATGTTTCAAAGTAAAACTACTTCAGTGTTATTCTTTAAGTATATCATAAAACATAAATACAAAGTCCATTAAAAAGCACTAGGAAGATTTCAAGTAACATCACGAGGCTTTAGGCTACAAACAAAGTAAATGGCAGCTGCTTAGCAGAGAAAGCAGCCCCAGAATAGCCAGTGATTACATTTCAAATTAACAGTTCTCTCCCCGAGCCTTGCCACCACAGCTAGAGATTGTTAGGGATGCAAAAATATGTAATTGCTCCAGATAAATAATAAAAAGTTATCTGAATGTCTTATCGTCTAAAAGTGAGGAGAAATAAATTTTTATGATATACCAAAGTAAACTGAAATTAGAGTAAGACAACAGCTTAGGCAAGCAAATCTAATTTTAGAAAAAAGCGTCATGTTTTCACAACATTATTTTTTCCCTAGAATCATACTTATCTTAAAGCAAAGTAGGAATTTAGACTCAACAACAAACCACAACCAGAAGCAGGAACTCAGCCTCAAGGCTTTCAGCTAAGCGAAAGTGTTTGAATTTCCTGGCAGAAGATAATTTTTTGATGAAGAAATAAATTCATCTTAATGAAATGAAAGAGCACTCATTTATGATGTGGAGAGATCTCTCTGTGGAGAGATTTAATTAAGAATGATCTAATTTTTTTTGTAAGTGGTTCTCACAGTGTTGGCTTACCTCAAGTAATATCTGTGCTACAGAAAGCTGGTAAACAAGTTTATATCCTTAATTAGAATATATTAATGTGATAGACAGCCATGTAACCATTCAGCTCTTACTAAATTAATACAATCTGTATAGCTATAGCCTTAAGCCAAGCAGAAAAATTACCTATGAAATCTCAGTAAGCAAGTTACTCTTGATAAACAGTAGGATTTGATAAGTAGATAGCTAATGAAAGACAATGGTATTTTCAGTAATTGCATTAGTGGAGTTTCACTGGAGATAAGAGAGAAGAACAAGGTGTTTGGAGAGGAACAAAAGTGTCAAAGCCTGAGAGCTTATTGTGAAGGAGGAGAGCAAAGGGGAATTCACGTGCAGTCCATGTCAACACACTGACTCTCTTTGGCTTTGTTTTCTGAAGGGCAGAGGGCTGAATTTCTAGGACAAAGGAAATGTTCAAGTTGAGTAAGAAACCTCTACATGACCGGATTGACCGAGCAAATTTCAGATGCAAGGATTTAGTTATCAGTAGGGTCCGTGTGCCTCTGAAGGTACAGGGGCAGAGAAAAAACATCTGGGAGCCACAGATTTGCAACCACACTCTCCAGGTACAGGTGCTTGATGAGAAAGTTTGATGTTATGGACTCAGAACAAAAAGTGTCCTAGAGGTTCTCAGAGGCCAGCAACATTTGTTTGTACATAGATGTAAGTGAGAGCAGCACAGAAAGAGTGAGTCTGACTTCTGACTTTTAAAGAATTAATAACTGGGCTTTCTTCAGCTGCTGTGAATCCATGAGTAACACTACAGGTTGTAAAAACATGAGAAGGACTTATTTTTTTTTAATCTCTAATTAGGAACAAAACAATTAATAGCATTTTAACATTCTGGGGTCATAGCTAGTTAATAGTAAGCCAAGACATTATGCATCAGACTTCTACTTTCTAGCTCAGGAAACTGGACTAGGCAGGGCTGTTTACTTAGTAGAAGCAAAACAGTAAAAAACATTTTACTTGTAAAATGAAAAAAGGTACAAAATTAATCCATAATACTAGCACTATGTAGCACTGCAGTGAAAACAAGACAGCCATTGAGTAGCCTGATTTGGGATAGAAAAGTACTAAATGGATGAGTCTGTAAGGCTGCTGGACAAGTACCATTTCTGCTGAAATTTGCCTAAGTAATCAACTATCAAGACATTTATAAGAGGACGTTTCATCCCATCCTGAGTAACAGCTTTGATTCTTCTAGTTTCCTTTTTGACTTTCATTTGCTAGTATGAGATCAGAGTTATTTCCTTCTGACAGTGACTTAGCCCTTCGGATGAAGGGTAAACATTGAGCCCTTACTGTTTCAGGTCCTGGTGCACCTGAGCTGTGTTCAAGGAGTGAAATCTGACAGTGAGTCTCCAGGTTTCATTTCGAATGGCTCCCAGCCGTCGATTTCATTTTCAAGAGGATCAGTCTTTCCTATGTTTTTTCTTAGCTTTCACAGCTAATTATGCACTCTCTTCTGAGGTCTTCTGAAGATCTTCTGTTATGTCTGATAAAAGCTGATAAAAAAGGAATTATTTAGGAAAATGTGTTACTGTTTCTTCACATCTAAAAAATTTAAATTGCTCTGCCGTGCTACCACAGATGACCAAGAGTTTGGAAAGAGTTAAATAAGGGTAAGGATTAAGGGGCTGGAATGAAAAATGTGAATTTTGAGGGAATGCTGTAAATGAATCAAGCCTGGCTAAACCACACAAATTTCATTTCAGTGTTACTTCAATTTATTTAATTAATTATTTTTTACACTGGGAGTGGTGGTTTGTTGTTTGGTTGGAGTTTTTTTATTTTGCCATTTTTGCATTTATATTATTATTTTCATCTTAAAGGCCAGAAAAAAAAAAGACAGTGTATCATGGCAGGTAAGATTTGCATGAGTAGATTTGGTTTTCATATGAGAATGGAAAGGTAACAGTAATAGAAAGACCTTGTGGTTCATAGTGGTAACACAGGCCACTGGAGTTTTTGGGAAGACACTAGCAAGCTATGAAGGACAAGAAAAGAAATTTCAGTGCTTGAAAAGGAAATATTTTTACTTAATGTTTCCTACTTTCTGAAAATAAACACTATCAGTTTTTAAAGATCTGGTTCTTAAATAATAACAGCTACATCCTGAATTAGGAATATAAAATCACCCATAATAATATTACACTTTTAGACTGAGTACAGAACTTCTATTTTTTCTAAGAGCGTATCAATTTAAAATTGGCTATTTTTTGTTTATTGAGTGTATTATGTGAAATGTATTTCCTTGGCAGCATTATTTTTCAGATGGATTGATTGATTGACTGATCAGAATGAATGAAATAATGGGGTTTTATTTTTACTGAACTATTAAGGCCCAAGTTAATGTGGGACTGAACATCTCATGAAAACATCATACAGATAAATGAGTAATAATACTTTTAAAAATTCCATACCTGAATGAAATAAATACAAATGGAGAATACTTTCAATGACCACAGGCCAGGAAAAGTTACCATGTTCAAAACTCATGTTTCCATGTTTTACTTTGAAAAATTTTTTTCACTGTTTGAATGTGAAAACAGAATATCCCAGCAAGGCCACTACCCACAGAATATGTCACAGGCAGAGGAGCACATATCATAAGCAATGTACAGTATTAAAAAGGAATAGGCCAAAGTGACTCAGAGGTTTGTGAGATCATTGAGCACAGTGTCCTTTGTTTGCCAGAACCTACTCTTGGATGAAATTCATTATGATCTGGTATTTTTCATCACCTGTTTACAGCAAGTATTATTTAATGTTTTGCTTAAGTTCTCTGTCCTTATGTTTGATGAGGCATACTGACAACAGAATAAAATCTGGAGGTAAGTTGCTGAGGACCTGATTAGTTGTGTAGCAGTTTAGCTATATTCAGAGTCACCTGTGGGTGGAATGCATCAATATCCATGAGTTGTTAATACCTTCATAAGATGTATGTTATCTTTTTTGGGAGCAGATAAATTGTAGCTGAATCCATGAAGAGCGAAAAGTTTTTCTAACTGAGCCAACATTTAAAAAAAAATCTAACAAGAAAACCTAACAAAAACCAAACCCTAAAACAACAGCAGCAAAAACCCTAATAGTAATAGGCTGTAGGACAGTCTTCTTTTTAAAAATTCAATAATGACCTAAAACATAATGATCCAAATAAATAGCCCTGCTATTGCCTCATCGTCTTGAGCAAACAGCAAATTAGTCTGCACTCTCTATAACGAGAACCCCCAATTGCACACAGAATTTGTGCCAGGACCACATGGTGACAATGTTCTGTTGTGCATGGCACAACCCTCTTGTTACAAACTGTCACACGGCTGAGTCAGGTTTTCAGGTTAACCACTGCAGTTTTAAACATGCTAATAGGAAAAAAAAAATCTATTTAAAATACTAAAGTCTGTTAAAGAACTATTTTGCTTAGAATAAGTGGCTTTCTGAGTCAGAGGGAAAATGAGTTGCAGATTGGAGCACGGAATATAACCATGCAGCATCATCGCCATTGATTTAGGCTTTGCTAACCGAGCAATTAAGTTATTTACCATTGCACAATTAAGGCCTTACTAAAACAGAGGAAAATCATGTTACATTTCCCTAGAACGTTTCTGGGGACAAGCTGTACCCAAGAGTCTTGCTGGTGCAGAAGGCAAAAGAGAGAAGCTGTAATTAAAACTTGCTTCGTTGGAATACTAGCAAAGAAGTCAGCCATGGTACTGAATTTCAGGTGTGGATACAGACAATAAAATGAGGCCTACAGAAATAATTTGGTTTAACAATACAGGACATCAACAACAACTTTTTAATACCAGATAATTTAGGCAGTGAATCAGTAATAAAAATATTAAAGCGTATGGGGTCATATTCACTTAAATGAGAAATTATGGGCATGCAGAATCTCCATTTCACTTTATTTTTGAAATAAAAAAATTGCTTGACATATTTCTGTACAGAGTTCAAGAACCTAATCAGCTGTTCTCTAGAAAAATCCTATTCCAAGCTAATGGAGATGGGCTAAAGGGAACAATTCTGTAGCAGAGTATTTTTTTACATTTTTTTCATGCTTTCATGCATAATCACAGTGAGGTGGCTACATAGTAGTGACCTGATAAACTACAGGATTGAAGTATATTATTTTTTGGCTAGATTTACAACCGGGGTTTTCCCAAGAAAAGTGTTCCAGCTGTGCTGTTCAATTGCTCCTTCCCTGGGCTGACATTCATCTCTGGGTAGGTTTCGCTCACTAATTCCAGTGGTGCTAATTCAATACCACCATTTCCAACACCGGTTCTGACTCTCGTTTATTAATGAGAGTATTTTTTTAAATGCAACCTTCTAGGATCAGGAAAAAAGAAAACTCTTTTACATGCTTTGCAGCATAAGAATACTTAGCTACAGGGCAGGAGAGTGCAGGAGTAGAAAATCAGGAGTGATACAAGTGTGGGAACTGCACCTTGCTGCTTGATTCGAATGCCTGCAGGGCAACAGGGTTCTGTGCAGACTCAGCATATAGATCAGCCAGGTTACATTTAGCTATAAATTAGAACTGCCTCTAGATCTCTTCCTCTGGATGCTTAAGTTGTGCACTTTTAACCACTTAGGACCATGCTAAAATTCTCCTGGTGACCACTTAGACAAAGTGGAAGGACAAGTTATTGAATTCGGGGGAAACTGTAATACTAAGAAACAATTTGGGTTTTGTTTTGTAGGAGAATTCAGGCTTGAACATCAGGGAAAAAAAAAAAGAAACTAAAATCACTTATACCAAGCAATACACCAAATCCCCTCCCCTGTTCAGAAAACTGATCTAAAAATAGGGGTAGAAAATACATTACCTGTTTTAGTAAACTGTAAGGGACATTTCTTCATGAAATATTATACCTAAATCAGCTCATATCTGCAATTATGCTGAAATATAGTTAATTAAAGCTCAAATTCATGCTACTACATATTTCTCCCATGTGTATGATGTTGACAGGAGCATGTCTGCATCAGAAATTTAATTTCTGCCTTCTTTTTTCCAGTGGGCCTGAATTTGACTGAGTAATTCACTCAGGAAGGAATTAAAATTCTACCCCAGCGTTAGTTTTTCTACAACCAGACACTGTTACAGCTGACATTTATATTTCATGCTCCTTGTTTTCTCGTACTTTACACAAAACCTATCCTTAGAATGGAAGGGGCCTGAACACCTGAATCACATTGAGGATGTTGTGAATCAGACTCTCAGCAGAGAGCCTGATTGCATTTGGAAAAGAGTCATTCCAACAGGTTTGAGCAGCTGTAGTCTACATCTCATCCCTTTCCCTGAAATTTTGATTAAATGCCATAGAGTGCATTACCACTGGTGTTCTGTATTGACCACAAAATTAACCTCCATGAGGGTTCACAGCTCGGCAGGCTGAGGTTTTGCTGTGTCAACCACTTCATCATGACACATGAAAACCAGGATCAAGACCCTTCATCAATAAATGTAAATAGTGCTCACCTACTGCTTCTGAACCTTCTGCCAAAGGAACTGCAGAGGAGCTGCACGTCATCTGGATCAGACATTTGTCTGGTTTTGTCCTTTCTGCAGGGAAAGAAGTTGCATCCAGTGCTTTGCCTCGGCCACAGACTAATAGAGCAAACAGTTCCTGTGGATTGCCTGACTCAGACATTTTTATTTTGTTCAAATGTCCAGATTGCCTCCTTGTGATCACTTCAGACACAGCTATCGAGACAGCCTCAGAATAAATACTGTACTTCTTATTTAACAAATTCCTTTACTTGACTATTTCTTTGTTACAGTTCAGTACTAGACACACTACCCATCTTTACCTGATTTTTTTTCTTAAAAATTTTCTTCCCTGGATAACAGTAACAATCAAATGTTGAGGCATGAAAGGATTCCTGATTCTACTTCAGTATGTATTTCAATGGATATTAAATTGTTCTGATCATCACCTGCCTACTGAAGTAATCAGTGTCACCACTGGATCTAGAATGGCTGGCTGGATCTTACAGAAATTAAATTATTGCTTTAAAATAATGTGTGCCTATCCAAATAACCACTTGCCTATCCAAAGCTGAAATGTTCTTTCTAATCTACATCATTTCTTGGATGATCAGAGAAATGGTACATGTAATAGCTAAAGTAGCCTTTCTTAGAATGGAGTTCATTCTTCCATTAACTCTTCTGTCTCTGTAAGTGGAACCTGATTCTGCTAAGAGCTGATGAGAAGTTTGTCTTCTGTGAAATTATTTCTGACTAGGAAAATTTCATTTCTTTTTTTTTTTTTTTTTAAGGAGGAGAGAATAAAATCCTTAATAACAGCCTCAGTGAAGCCTCTTTTCCCATGAAGGTTCTTTAGAGTCCAAAAGAATACACAGCTACTGAGACATCATCTTCAAACTGCCTGTATTGTGGTGTGGATTTTCCTGTTTCTGTGGCAATCACTTATAGATTCCTAATTTATTAATGTAGCTCTTCAAGGAGGAAATAATCCAAACTGACTATTTACTATCTACCTGAAAACTGTGCACCAGAAAATTCTGAAATATTAGGCATGAGCTCAACCTTACTTTTACTATACCTGAGCACAATGTCCAATTCTCCATCAGCAGCACAGGACCAAGCAAAAGACACAAAATCTCCAAAGCAGTCTTACTAGAAAAATTGAAAGTAGTCTCATTTTCAAAAGTGGTCAAGTAAACCAAGGACCTGGCTTTCATTATAGTTGATAGCAATAAAGCAGTGAAATCATTGAAACACTTGAAAAAAAGCTAGTAATTTGCCAACCCCATTCTAGGGAAAAAAATCCTATCTATTTGTCAAAACAGAATTTGCAATACGTGCTCCCATTATCCCTATTCCCAGTTCTGAGAAGTCAAACCGCAATACATTGTGTGGGAACTCACTGAGCGGAAGAGCACAAGGCAGGTCACTGGTGGGAAGATACTTTGCTAGCCAACAAAAATTGCAGCTTTTGGATTCCAGCCCAACCTGTTTGGAGCCAGTGTTGCTTTACAGGTTCCACAGAGCAGAGCCCTCGTATGAGCTGAGATTTCTTGCCACAACTGAAAACAGACTATGCATTACAACATCAACATCTTGGTTGATGATTAATCTTTGCAATGAGCACCTGTTTTGACCTTGTCAACAATAAAGAGAAAAATCTGATAAAAGAAAAGTATAGAGATTGGACGTAGTTTTGGGGTTTATTTTTTTTCTGCCAAAAAATGCACACCATTTTCAAGCAGATATTAGAAATATCACCTTTAAACACAGCAGAAGACTCATCTTGACAGATGCAGCTGCACCGTAAATTATTGGCAAGATTCATATAAAACAGGATGATGGGTAAAACTGAGAAATAATATTCTGGTATTGGAGCCTATATTAGTCTTGGACATAAATGATGCATGTCAAGAATTCTTGTGCTTTGTTGAAGGGCTGGGAGAGAGAAATTGTGTAGGTACCAAAACTGTTGATAAGGAAATAGGGAAAAGAGTAGAATAATCACCGCTCACCTGCCAGAAGACAAAACAGTGTGTTCCTTGGCTAAGTACATCATCCTGCCTTTCCCAAAGGATTTGTGAGATCAGCTTTAGGATACTGTTCCTCTGTGATCTGTTCTGTGTAAATATATTTTAAAAAATAGTTACATGAGGTGGTAGGCCTGACAAAGAAAAGAAATCATTGCCAAAGAAAAGAGAAGAGGGAGTGAAGGGCAAGTGAACACATTAGTAGAATAGGAGGGATGCAGGTGGTGTTTAACTGAAGAGTAACAGAGATCAGGAAGGTTACAGAATTTTGGGAAGGGAAGGGCATGGGAGGCAATAAAGTAGGAGCCTTACTCCAGCTTCACTCTTCCCTGTGTTCCAATGTTGAGTAGAAAGGAATGTATGAAAGTCTAAAAGAAGTTTTATATCTGTATTTACCTGACAGACATTAAACAAACATTTAATGTTCTTTTGGGAAGCAAGAGAAATTCAGACATTTCTATTTAAAAAGACACATGTTTTCATGATTATGAAATACCAAAAAGGGCTCAGGTGAAGTACTTTCAAATGTTTCATTATTCCTAGATTTTTGCTGCTGAATAACACAAAAAAAAAAAATTTATAAATTGTTTAGATGAAGAATATTATCTTCCATTGTAGTCAATTCATGGAGAGTCCTGCATTTGGACACATGTGGATGTGGCTGCCATTGGACAGCAGAAGACACGTTCACCTCTCTCATCACATAAGCAGAGCTGGCTGAATTACCAGCAATGCCAGCTTTGCAGACAGATTTAATCAAATCCATGGCTTTAGCTGCTGTCGCTGGGGACTTTCCAACACTGGTTTGAGGAACAGGCTGAAAGTCAAGAGTCATGGAAGTCAAAGACAGAACCCTCATTGACTTCAGCAGGATTGCACTCAGCCAAATAAATGAATGGCTATTCACCCACAGGCAAAACACAGACCAGTCTGTGCATCCGTCACTGCAGCAGGGCCGTGGAAGGAATAATGCTGGCAAGATGTAGGCCTAAATTTAATGCAGCTAAGAAAACCTTCATTAAAAAGTGAGGAAAAAAGCAGAAATTGTTTTGAAATTAATCTGATAGTAACTGAAGTATATAAGTACCTAGGAAAAAAAAGAAGATCGAAGACAAATCATGTCTGTACAGTCACGGTACTGAAACCATATCCTGACTGATGTCCAGGAGCTGTTTGTCCTGGAACCAAGGTGAGGAATGCACTGTTGCTGTAAAAATTAAGAGTATCACTACAGTGTATTCAAGGTGTTAAACAATACTTATAATCCAGTAAGGATCCATAATACTCAGCATAAACAGTTTGATTTGATTTGATTTTAAAGCACAGTTTTTCCCCATTACTTACTTGAGCAACATCCTTTGCAGATGATAGCAGCTTGGCGACACTTGGCTCTTGCAACAGGACACTCTCTGTAAGTTTAAAAATGTTGTACAAAAGTGGTTCTTTCTTTTTGTTTTATTTTTTCCTCAAGAAAGAACTGGGAAATGAAGGAAGTGAGTAAAATTTTTAACATTAGCAGATTGTTTGCTTTTATGTAAACAGCCCCAGGGGATTAGCTGAGATGCAGTATTCAAACAAGCAGATTTGGTTTCATAATAAATGAGCTTTTAAATTATTCTGACATATTCAATCACACAAACAACTTGTCCCCAATTCAGAAAAACTTCTCCAAGTTTTCTCAATTCATTTTCCTTACATCAGCAAATAACCTTGCTTTTCTCCTCAGATAACTTCCTTGCTTTTGTCCTGAGTCTTGTGGTCTCATTTTCTTTACATCAACCAATCCTATCCTTAGGATTTAGAGATTTATAAACATTTCATGGTAATCTTGATAATGTATTTGTGATGTATTGAATCCAGTCCTAATGAAGGTTTGTTTTAAAGAAATGTAAACAAGAGGGACTTGTTCTCATCTAATGCAATTTGGCAGCAGAGTCTCCTACAGAGAGGAAATGAGCTGTCCCATGGTTAGCGTCCTGGTCTGGAACTCAGAAATTCCTGATTTAGTTCTCTGTTCTGCTGTAGACTTCCTGAATGACCTTAAATAAATTTCTCTCTACTTCTGATCCCCCTGTGTAAAATGAAATAATAATAATGTTTCTTTCCTGGTTAACAGATGAAGGAAAATGAAACACAGCTGAAAAGTGCTCAATGTCTGTCAGCCCAGTTGAGCTGTTCTTATTCAGATTGTGTGTTTGCTCATTCTTTCACCTCATCTCTATCTGCAGTTTTCATGTATGAACAAACCTTTAACAATGCAGCAAATGCCTTTCTTGTCCTTTTTTCTCCCCAGTAATCTTTTCTGGTCTTTCCTCTATTCTCTATATATCCTTGACTGCCTTATCCTCCACCTGTTGCAATGAGTTTGCCTTCATCCTTGAACAAGCAGCCATCACTGACACCAGTTTTCAGGTACAAAACCAGGTAATTTTATAGTATAATCAAGGCAAATGGTTCACTCTGTTCTTCTTCATAAGCTTCTGGAAACTAAAACACGTATAAGACAAAATTAAACACTTAAAACCAGTCTTGTAAATTCTGCCTAACCTAACATGCATTTCATCCTGGATGCTGGAATGGGGGTGTTCTTTCAGAGGCAGTCCTGGACAGAGTACTTAGAAATCTTCACAATGTGCCATAATCAAATGTACACCCCACAGTGTTTGCATTTAGAGATATTTCTTTAAAACACTATTAACCATATATGTGTCATTAATAAATATAGAACATTTTATAATAGAACATAAAAAATTCATGTAAAGTATCAACATCAAGAGAAGATGTAATAAATATCCAGAGTAATTAATGCTTTCAAAAGTATTCTTTGAGAGAAATTGAAGGAACTTTGATAATTCAAACTATTGAAAACCAGACTGTTAGTTTTTAAAAAATAATGTTTCCATTATAACTACATGTAAAGCTATTCTTTATAAACTCAGCTACCTTCAGTCTGAGATTACTAGGGAAATAAAACACAGATTCTCCAACATCTATTTTGTAAAAAAAAAAAAAAAAAAAAAAAAAACCAACCATATTGGAAATCCAGTCTTGAGAGAGACACTTATATTGTTCCATTCTAGACTTGGTCCATGTCCATGTATGACTAGTTTTTTGGGCTGTTTTAAACATTCCTAATCCCAGCTTCAAAGTCTTTGTATCTGTTAGGTCTGTTAGCCATGTACCAAAGGCTGTGCATATGGCTACTGCCAATGGAGTTCACAATTATAGTGGAAAGAGATGACTCAGACCAATGGTTAATATTCCGATCATAGAATACCAGGCTGGAAGGGATTTTAAGGATCATCTGGCCCAACCTTTCTTGGCAAAAATACAGTGGAGACAAGATGGCCCAGCACCCTGTCCTGTTAATCTTAAACTATCCAAATTTAATTAAAAGTCCTAGGTAATTATTTATATTGGTTGCCCTTTAAGCTGTTACCTAGTTTAGGTAACAGGTAATCAGACAAAGTAGGAAGACAGAAATTTATACTGTTTCCTATTCTGTGCACTGGGAAAAAAGTCTACTCACAAGAGAATAGTTATGATAGAATAGTCAAATTATTCTCTTGACATTTTGTGAAAAATAATATTGGACCAGTTAAAGAAAAAACACTGGAAATATATTGAAAAAAATATCATATGTTTATTCCCACTGTATCATGGTTGGCCTCCCAATCATGATTTCACTTTTGTGTAACAGTGAAAATAGGAAATAAAGCAGAGTGATAGACTTCATTGAGTTACAGTAGCATGACCGTAGGAAAAAAATAAGTAATCATGTAATGTACTTTGAGGATAGAAAGTTTGGGAAGTAGAACTGAGGAAATCATAACTGTGGAAGAAGTGATAAATTGGTATTACTACATAGCCTTGCCGGTGTTTATTAATCCTAATCTTATCACCTGTAGAGAGGGGAGCTCAGACCAATCCTTGCTATCTTTTGTAAAGAGTAAAGGTGTAGGTAGAACTAATGCTAGTGGAGAGTATTGGCAACTGGTCACCAGAGTGCAATAATCAAATGGAGGCCATTACGCTGCACTCATATCCCAACTCTTGTTGGCATTATCATTATAAGATCAATTTATTGACTGGAGGGAAAAACGCCACAACTTCACCAAATAACTGACCCAGCTTTTTCCCAATCATTTATTTTCCTTGATTCTCTTTACATAGTAATATCTCATCTACCAAGAGTTAGAGAAAATAATATATATAGTACATGTAAAGCCAGGCAATGTGACGTTTTGTGAGCCAGGCTTTCTTCTTTTTTTTTTTGTATACCTGGGTTTAGAGGCAACAAAACCAGTAAAACTTGGAGAAAATTATCAACTCAAGCTCTTAAGACAACCTTTTCCCTGTAATAAGTAGCTTACAGTATAAAGCTTAAGTGGGGATTAGTTTGCAGGCAATTTTGAAGGAGAAAAAGTTGTAGTTCCCTCTTGCCATACCTCCAGTATAAATGTTGCAGCCCCATTTTGTAGCAAAACTATGGGAATGGGAAGACAGATGGACAGTGGATAATGCTGCTTCAGGACATCTTATCTTGCAAACCAAGTGTATGCACAACTAGAGTTAGAGCTGTGAAACCAAGGCCTGCCAGAGTTTAGCTCTGCACCCAGATTAGCAAACCCATCAGGACAGGCAGTGCAGTGCTCGTGGTCTGGGGGCACATCAGACACAAGCAGTACCTGCAAACATTTCTATTTGATCATCAAACCAGCATCACAAACACACCTGCTTAGAGAAATTCCCTACACTATAAGATTCTTTTAGCTGACTAGCTTCTCCTTCTTCTTTCATTTATGAAAGCTTTCCCAGAAAGTGTAGCTACTCACTTACTCACTATTTTCCACAGAACTTGGTTTTGTTTTCTTTCAGTGACATTCCAAGCCTTGCTTGCTGTTAAGAAAACCTCAATGTGATCCAACACTCTGACCTTGGAGACGGACATAAGTAGGTCTGATGGGAACTCTTCCAATGTGTAATTGAGACTGCTAAGTTTTTCAGTTTAGCCTTTTCAAAGATATGCAGCATCTATTAAAAAAAAAAAAAAAAAAAA